>LHUT01000895.1:6389-17131 GCA_001412135.1 Silene latifolia subsp. alba
TTTTTGGAGGGAAAATTTTGGAATTTACCTATTCATTTAGTAAATAGGGGATAACTGGTGGTATAGTTCATCTATTGTTATAATTATTATGAAATTTTATTAACATACTCCACAAAAAGATTTTTAATTATATTCGTCATCCGGTATATGATGAGCCGATGACGTAGTACACGCTAACCAAACACTATCTTTTTTTATTATCACTAAAGTACCAAAAAAAATCTTTTATTATTATTTGTAGAACCTATAGGAGAAATTTACGAAAAATGTTCCAAATGCAATATTCCCATTGGTTTGGTGTACGATGACGAGATACACCGAGTCACCGAGTATACCTACGAATTTCTCCGACCCAAACCGACATTTGAATTCGGTTAGTTACATCGACCGTTACTTGTAAGTTAGTTAACAAATAAACAATGAGAGTATTGTTCTTCAAAATTTTACCTTCAAATTCACCAATTTCATTTGGTCCATTCAATTTATTTACTCAGAAACGATGGAAAAAACCCGCAAATACGGCACAAACCCGGTTAGAGAATCGAACCCGAGACCTCAAACTCGACTTGCTGAGTTCCCAACTCAGGAAACTCAGCATTGCACTCCACCTGTTCGACTTAATGTCTCAAAGAAGACGCCCATATGTTTCTATACAGATTATGTCTAGATGGGCTAATGTAGTTGGACTTAATGTGAGTATGGGTGATTTTATCAATGAATACCCTCATGTTTTCGAGGTTTTTAGGCACCCGGTGAGGCGGAATATGTGTTGTTCTATTAGGAGTAAGATGCTTGATTTGATTGAGGAAGAGAAGGGTATTATGAGAGAAAGGGAGTTGGATAATGTTAGGATGTTGAAAAAGCTTTTTATGATGTCGAAAATGGGTACGCTTCATTTACATGCTTTACGCTTGGTTAGACGAGATTTGGGGTTGCCGGGGGATTTTAGGGAGTCGATATTGAGGAAGTATTCGGAGGATTTTAGGTTTGTTGATATGGAGGTAGTGGGTTTAGTGCAGAGGGATGAGGGTTTGGCATTTGCGGAGGTAGAGGCGTGGAGGGAAAAGGAGTATAGGGAGAAATGGTTGAGTGAGTTTGAGATCAAGTACGCATTCCCGATAAATTTCCCTACAGGGTACACGATTGAGAAAGGGTTTAAAGAGAAATTGATGAATTGGCAAAGAATGTCCTATGTGAAGCCTTATGAAAAAGAGGGCACGAGGAGTTGTACTAATGCAGGAATTGTCCGTTTTGAGAAGAGAGTTTTAGGGGTTGTACACGAGATCCTAAGCTTGACAGTTGAGAAAATGCTGCCTGTTGAAAGATTTGTGCATTTTCGAAAGGACTTGGGTATTGAAGTGAATATGCGCGAGTTCTTATTGAACCACCCTGGAGTATTCTACATCTCTACTAAAGGAAACACTCAAAGTGTTTTTCTTAGAGAAGCTTATAGCAAGGGTTGTTTGACTGAGCCCAATAAACTTTATACTGTTCGGAGGAAGATGTTGGACCTCATGTTACTTCATCGTCGTAATACTAAAGATTTAAAGCAACACAAAGTTAAGGAGCAGGAGGAAGAGGAACCAGTTCTAGCGACTGATAAAGTTGTGGTAAGTAGAAGAGTTGGAGATTGGATCATTCCGCTTTTGGAGAAATCTGAGGATTAAACTTGGTAATACTTTAGGTGAGTATCGAAGACATCTTTCTACCAATGTTAAGTGATGTCATGTCATGTTCCGCATATTTTCTCATGGGGATGATTTATATGATGCTCATCCTCTTATGTTTCTGATGAAAATCTCTTGTACCTGTCTCTGATGTTGCTCTAAGGAATGTTTCAATTTTCTTAGTGCAGTTTGTGGAATATGTGCGAAATTATTGCTTTTCCATATATGGTGTTTTCATCTTCTGCATTTTGTTTTTTCAGTATTAGCCCTAAGCAATATAAATCACTAGGAGTAATGGCTTCACAGAAAGATTCTGAAGTCGGGCATGTAATTTTCGGATGATCTAGAATAGTTAGCAATTTAGGTCATGATTTTACCTACTAACTAGCTAGCATTAGCAACTTTGTTCCATATTTGAAATGTTGGATTGTTAATCTATACTAACTCTTACGCCTAATGCTCGTCCCTAACTGCTTTGATACTATATTACTATGTCTGCATCCCTGAAGTATATAAAGAAATCCTGGATACGATTAGGGTCTTCAAATGTTCAAGTAGACTGACAGTCCTTCATACAGTCTGTCGGACGTTGCTTTATACCTTTGTCTGTTTGGAAAGTTTGAAAAATGTTATTGTACTAATGGAACTTGTGGCTCGGAATTTTGGAAGGTCTGCCATTGCTCAAAACCAGAGCTCCGAGTCTGTGACAATAGCTTTTACCAGAGCTATTGATAAAAAAAAACAGAGCTCTGAGCCTGTGACAATGGTTCTTTTTACCAGTCATTTATTTAGGTCTGGAAGGTTCTAAGAATCTTCAGCTGGGGTGTGTGACCATATCTGAAGTCTTTGTGCCCTTTCAAGTTAATGATGACTTTATCTATTCTGAAAGGTACTCATGAAGCGGCTAAATAAAGCGAGCATAGGGTATTTGATATGTAACTTGTTGAACTTTTAGAATTACGTAGTACAATTTATGCTTGATTACAATCTTTGAATGCATCAAAGTTAATGGACACATTTTAAGAACAATTAGAATGATAAGTACGGTATATAAATGTATTTACGAAGCAATGCCATTTGGCGGTTAATAAGTCGAGAAATGGGTCCAACTCAACAGCAGTAGGAGGAGAAGGATCATCAGTAGTTTCAGAGTGATATATACTGGTCCACACTTTTTGGAAGAGGTGGCCTTGTCAAAGTTTGTTGTTTGCGAAGTTAGGCTCCGAACCACCTACATGTCAAAATAAGATTGATTATGTTAAGAAAGTTCCGAGTTCCTTGGCACTATTTAACCCATTACATTCTAGATGATTATGCATTCATTTACCTCCTGATCCTTGGTGGTTGACGCCTGGAGTTCAAAGATAAAATAAAAATTAGTCATTTTCAAGTTATAGAAGATATATGGGAATATGGGATGAAGTACACTATATGAATGCTTCTTGTAGATCAGACACTAGACGGTTAATCGATGCCCTTCGCTTGGACAGAGTTCTTAGAAGTAATATTTTAGATTACAGAAGTGTTACATACAGTTTCATGGTCTAAAGACTCTCTTGTGCAAGTTTTGGGTAAGATATGGTTAGGTTCAAGATTGCAGGGTGTGTTATTCACTTGAACTTTCCCTGAACCTTTGAATCATCCTCATATCTTAAGTTACGGTAGGACAACCTACCCAAAACTTTGTGTATTCTCTCTGTGATGATGTCCAGTTGCTGAACCAGATGTTGGACCTCATGTTACTTCATTGTCGTAATACTAAAGATTTAAAGCAACGCAAAGTTAAGAAGGAGGAGGAGGAAGAGGAACCAGTTCTAGCGACTGATAAAGTTGTGGTAGGTAGAAGAGTTGGAGATTGGATCATTCCGCTTTTGGAGAAATCTGAGGATTAAACTTGGTAATACTTCAGGTGAGTATCGAAGACATCTTTGTACCAATGTTAAGTGATGTAATGTCATGTTATGCATATTTTCTCATGACGATGATTTTTATGATGCTCATCCTGTCATGTTTCTGATGAAAGCCTCTTGTACTGTCTCTGATGTAGCTCTAAGCAATATAAAGCACCGGTAGGCGGTAGCTAGTGAAAAATGTTTCACTTTTCTTAGTACAGTTTGTGGAATGTGCGCGAAATTATTGTTTTCTACATATGTTTTTCATCTTCTACATTTTGTTTTTCAGTATTAGCTCTAAGCAATATAAATCACTAGGAGTAATGGCTTCACAGAAAGATTCTGAAGTCGGGCATATATTTTCGGATGATCTAGAATAGTTAGCAATTTAGGTCATGATTTTACCTACTAACTAGCTAGCATTAGCAACTTTGTTCCATATTTGAAATGTTGGATTGTTAATATATAACTCTTACGCCTAATGCTCGTCCCTAACTGCTTTGATACTATATTACCATGTGTGCATCCCTGAAGTATAAAAAGAAATCCTGGATACGATCAGGGTCTTCAAATGTTCAAGTAGACTGACACTCTGACAGTCCTTCATACAGTCTGTCGGACGTTGCTTTATGCCTCTGTCTGTTTGGAAAGTTTGAAAAATGTTATTGTAGTAATGGAACTTGTGGCTCGGAATTTTGGAAGGTATGCCAAGAGCTCCGAGTCTGTGACAATAGCTTCTACCAGAGCTATTGATAAAAAAACAGAGCTCTGAGCCTCTGAGCCTGTGACAATGGTTCTTTTTACCAGTCATTTATTTAGGTCTGGAAGATCAGCTGGGGTGTGTGACCATATCTGAAGTCTTTGTGCCCTTTCGAGTTAGTGATGACTTTATCTATTCTGAAAGGTACTCATGAAACGGCTAAATAAAGCGAGCATAGGGTATTTGATATGTAACTTGTTGAGCTTTTAGAATTACGGAATACAATTTATACAATGTATATGCTTGATTACAATCTTTGAATGCATTAAAGTTAATGGACACATTCTATGAACAATTACAATGACAATAGGGTATATAAATGTATTTATTAGGCAATGCCATTTGGCGGTTAATAAGTCGAGAAATGGGTCCAACTCAACAGCAGTAGGAGGAGAAGGATTATCAGTAGTTTCAGAGTGATATATACTGGTCCACACTTTCTGGAAGAGGTGTCCTTGTCAAAGTTTGTTGTTTGAGAAGTTAAGCTCCGAACCACCTACATGTCAAAGTAAGATTGATTATGTTAAGAAAATTCCGAGTTCCTCGGCATTATTTAACCCATTACATTGTAGTAGGTCATTATGCATTCATTTACCTCCTGATCCTTGGTGGTTGGCGCCTGGAGTTAAAAAAATAAAATAAAAATTAGTCATTTTCAAGATACAAAAGATATATGGGAATATGGGATGAAGTACACTATATGAATGCTTCTTGTAGATCAGACACTAGACGGTTAATCGATGCCCTTCGCTTGGACAGAGTTCTTAGAAGTAATATTTTAGATTACAGAAGTGTTACATACAGTTTCATGGTCTAAAGACTCTCTTGTGCAAGTTTTGGGTAAGATATGGTTAGGTTCAAGATTGCAGGGTGTGTTATTCACTTGAACTTTCCCTGAACCTTCGAATCATCATCATATCTTAAGTTACGGTAGGACAACCTACCCAAAACTTTGCGTACTCTCTCTGTGACGATGTCCAGTTGCTGAACCGGATATATTCATGTTGTGCATAAACAGAAGAGTATATGGAGAGAAAAAAAAGCATGCCTTTTCAAGGACTGCGGTCTTACTGTGATCTGTGGCACTGGCTTCGGTACTTCTAAAATGGGAATTGGCACGGTCTTTGCCTGTAGCAGTTTCATACGAGTATTAAAGACCTTGCACAAATCTCCTTCTTTATGGATTTCATAGGACTTACTCAGCGCATATAGAGGAGACTTACCAATTTTCTAAATTCAAGATTGTAGAACATGTCGACATATCTTTGTTTTGCTTGTTTCTGGTCTTTCTTCAACATTTTCCAGAAAGTATACATGCAGCCCATATTCAAAACTTTATTTGCATAAATCTTCCACGTGTAACTGCAAAGTGAAACAAATATGGGACTGTTAAGTAAAAACTCGTCGGTATAGAAGTAACAGAACTATGCTAATTAAGCGATGCATCTTGTTTGGATGACAATAATGTTATGTACACATAAACTTAAGAAAGGATTTTGTGATTTCTCGATTACCATTCATATATTCGCTGTAAACTGGCTTCTGAGATCGTATTCCAGTATTCATCTTCATCCTTGCACTTTTGGAAAAAGTTAGCGATCTTATTGCTCGACTCATCTCCATTGTGGGGGTCAATATGAAAACCGGAGAGGCCATCAACGATAATCTCAGCTGGGCCACCTTGATTTGTGGCAAAAGTTGGCAATCCACAGTTCATGGCTTCAATGACTGTAAGGCCAAATGCTTCATATAAAGCTGGCTGAACAAATGCGCCTCGAGTATCAGCAATGCAACGGTATAACTCTCCGTTTCTATATTTATCTGTCTGTGCAGCTATCCATCTAAACTGGCCCTTCAAATTGTACTTTTGTATTAACATGTGCATCTTTCTTATTTCAGCCATTTCTTCTCTATCTTTGGATTTTGAGGGATCAAAGAAGCCTGCCACAATTACAAGGTTGACAAGATTCCTCAATCTTTCATTCTTGCCATACCACTCCGTTAGCCCTGTAATATTTTTTACAGTATCCAGCCTTGCCATAGAGAAAATGATTGGTTTCTTCTTGTCTTGCAGAAATCCACTGTTCAAAGATAACACACTCATTTTCCGGTAATTTGATATTTGAAAATATAGTGTTTGTGGCATGTATATTACGAAGTCATGATTACTTACATGTGTTCATCGTTGTCAGTATCATTATAGAGCAACTCTTGTATGGTTGGATGAAACTGTGTGAATCTTTTTTGGGTTTCAGTGAATGGGAAATAGACAGTTTGGTCAGCACCTGGGGCAGCTATGTTGAATTTCGGATCAAAGACATTGATGCCTGAAACTACCCTGTATAGCCCAGGAAGAGTGTACGCTGCATGGCTTTCGTACTGGCCAGGTCTATCTTTGCTGCAAACAGGTAACTCCCATATTAGTTTTCCTAGTTAGCCTCTTCTTGCACAAAGAATGTTTAGACTGATAGTAGTTTTAAATGAATTTATGTGTGGATTAGGCTATGATTCAAGAAATATAGCTTGAAAATCGCTTTGCTTCGTGTTCTGAAAGTGATTGTTGCATCTTGTATTCTATGTTACTCCAACTTAATGTTGCCACACCTACTTGTATTAGACACTCTGCACTCGACACTCCGAGATCACTATGCCACTTGGACACTTTCTGACTTCATTTTATATATCAAACAAAAGCACGAGTTTTTCAAAAAATAGCGGTGTTTGAGACTTAGATTACCCGTGGCACATACTTCTAACCCATATCTAGAAGGATGTATTAAGCAAAATATTTCATTTCTAACCTTCCTGCAATTTCTTGATAAGTGCTCGTGATGACAAAATCTGCCGAGTTCATTGCAATTATATCAGCTGTGAACTGGCATGAAAAATGATATTTGGGATCTTTTTCCCTCCAGCTGACGTCTGAATCTTCATACTTGGTTTTCTCCAAGGCATGTGCTATGGTGGCCTGTTTCAATACGGAACGGTTAGCAGTTAATGTGAGAAATGTTTCATCTTACTGTGTTTGTAAACATGATGTAAACAAGTAACAACACATACCAGAGTCACCCCAAGTTTTTTCGCCATGAGGGATGCTACTAGGTTTCCATCTGTGTAATTTCCAATAATGAGATCAGGCTTTCCTTCCATAAGTTCTAGGATCTTGGTTGTGGCATCCTGATGTCATATGAAAGAATATTAGTTACCATGTCATTATGTCCAGATGATTAATACAAAACATCTACTAAATCAGCTGATACATTCAAACGGAACAAAGGATGTACTTGCCTGAGTAAACCTCTCTAGATATGGATATATGTCAAAACGTGAGACCCATTGGCGGAGAATCCCATTTTCTGTCTTAAAAGGAACCCGGAGAATGTGAGAGTGCTTTGTGCCTTCAATTGTTTCCAGTTCCTGATTGCACTTGGTTCCTTGTGCATCTGGTATTAATCTTGTTACCTATGTCGAGGAAACAAATCAGCTTTACTTTATGTTGGTATTATGCCTTTACGACAAAGATCATATTGTGTCGATGCTTAGCTTGTAAAATCATTACACCTTAACAATAAAGATTATATTGTGCTAGTACTAGACTGTTAGTCTGTTACCAACCAACTGGGTTTGAACCTCCGTCAGCTTCAAAACCACCCGTCTGGCTCCCTTAACATCAAAGAATAAAACAAAGATGATATTGTGACATATTGTTCTCACCACTACAATCTGGGGCTTTACGTTGAGTCCTTGGTTCCTTATTCTGATAAGCAGTTCCTCCTCCATTGCTCTGACTTGATCCAGAATGTAAACCACCTGTAAGTAGCATATAAACCGTATTTACTCGTAGATTCCATGTATATTTTGCAGGCTTCTATTGCGTCAGGGAACATACCTGGCCTCCTGTGTCCGGCAAGCCTAGGACATTTGCTTGTCCGAAGTAGCCATGGACTGAGAATATTACAATGTTGAAAACTGTTGGGAGCCTGCCAAAGAACGTCTCTACATTCAGCGGATCAGGTGCTTGGAGTACCTCAGAGAGTGACCTCATTGTCTCTTTGACTCTTGCTGCTGTATTTCCCCACCCTTTCTCAAAACCCCACTCCTTAAACCTGGAAAAATATTAGGAGCACAATATTTTTATCTTTTCAAAGACGTATACTGAGACGGTCTCACTTTAAATAGCTCGGGAAGTCATTGAGAAGTGAAATTTTAAGATTAAAAGTTTCTATAAGATCTAAAACCCCACATATTTTTAAGTTTTACCACGATCTTAGATTCTCCGGTGTCATTACTTTCGGAGAGAAGTTTTTATATTTTCAGGGCCTGCTCAAGATCATACACTGACATACCTCAGCTCAAAGGTCTGAAATGGTGTTTCTGGAGGAAGTGATGAAACAAACACGTCAGCGACTACCAATGCTGCCTGAAGCTTTGCTGGTGTATTCAGTGTCTCGTTGATCATAAGTTTCTGCAAATTTCAAGCTCAGTATTTCGGCAGTGAGGTAAAAATGCTGTTCTATATGCTTTTACAATTTACTGCTTACATCGTCAAGGTGCTGCAATGATAATAGGTGCTCTACTAGAGGTTTTGCAGCCTCCTTTTCTGACCAAAGTTCTGAACATAAAAACTTTGAAACAAAATTCATCCCTTTTCCTATTGAAGATGAGAGTGTAAGGCGCGGGGTAGAGTACTCGAGTGCCCCAAAGTCCACTTCTAGCGCATTGTCATCCTTGGCCCTGAAATGTTCAGGAGTCGTTTTCTTTACATTTCTGTTTTAAGCAGAACTGGTTTTTGACGCAAACTTTTAAATAACCGAAAAACCCAGATACGACTATTTTACTCATTAACCCTATAATTGGATACGGGATACATAGGCGTTTGAGTTGATCTCATTTTTGAGGTCGTCTCATACAAGACTCGTGGTATAAAATAAACTGTGTTCACATACCATTTCTCGTCGTATATGCTCTCCTTAAGTTTCAGGTACTCTGTAGCATTAATGCCTTCAACTGTAAGATCATTTGCATTAACTTTGACGTATTCCCAGTATCCGGGGCTTGGTCTGACTGCAAAGGCCATATGGGGAGGAATGACAGCTGCCTCCTGTACAATTTCAGACAACCCAAGTTTCAAGTGTTAGTCTTAATGCTGCAGCGGCTCCACCTCTTACGAGAATTCAGGACTGAAAATAAGCATTTCAAGAAGAAATAATAAAAACCTGAGTAGAGCACAAAATATAGCCAAGGGTGCCTTCTAAGACTTGAGATCTTTCAGCCTGGTCATCAATAGATTTCTCGAGTTCATCCATGAGATGATGAAGCTTCATTAACCGTTTTCCCTGCTGTAAGTACCGTGAAAAACACTTCTTCATAAGGTACCGTCTCTCTCTCAGTGCTTCAGGCATGTTATCTGCAATTGAGTCGGATTTCAACAATCTCGGTGAGGCAGCCATACTTCTGTTATTAAGATGGTTTGTATATTTCGAAATGGTCGAGGTTTGTGTTGAATTGAGACATTCGAGCCGGGGTATATATATGAATTAAAGAAACCAGAAAGAATTGTTGGAAGGGACATTGTAAGATCTTTGGTATACGTTAAGGTCATTGCATTGCATATTCCTTAATATTGGAATTCAGGAAGGAATATATTGCAGGAGGGAGATACTATGTTTGATACAACAATGTTCAATTCAAACGTGTTTTTGCACCTTTGGTCTGATTCCTTGCCTGCACAACTCCGTAAAGACTTTGGAGAGACGGTATTTCAATAAGTTATTGAGAGACCACTTTTTCTAAACCCTTTCATGTATTATTCATATTCATACCCTTTTTTATTCTTGATTGTATGTTAATATAACTCTTCTGCACAACCATGCCTATTTTATCGTAAATTGTAACCATTTTTATTAGTATAGCATAATGTATAAACCATTTTTAATTCAAAATGTAATACACCTCTCAATAAACTTATTGAGAAACCGTCTCTCAGAAGACTTTACTTGCACAACTCATAGAAGGTAGCAAACTTGATTCAATTTTTTTTTTTTGGCAACAGTAAAATATTGTAGCTTACACCATACATATCCGACTCTCAGAGTCGGATTTTATTATTACATTATTTGAATAAGAAATTAAACTAAGGGTAGGGGTGCTAATCAAAGTAGACTTCTTTAGGGGACGATCAGAACTGGCCAAATGAGCAAATATTTCTTTTCTCTTCTTTATCAACTGAGCTTCAGAGGAGTACATGTAACAAGACACACTTACGCCACGAAGACGTAGAAAGTTATGGGTGGAAGATCTACCTTTTAGAGAAACTAGAAAAAAATGTGTGTTGGAGATTCATTATATAGCTGTTCATGGGTCATCTCGCCCATTAGGCACGTCCGTCTAGCCCGCTTATTAAGTGGGCTTGGACAAGTATTT
>LHUT01000897.1:8035-21525 GCA_001412135.1 Silene latifolia subsp. alba
ATAATAATTAAAAATATTAATAAAAACTATTAAGTTTAAGATGTGTAAAATTGAGATGGACTGAATTTAGTGGAGCTGAACTGAATGGAGCTGAACTGAGCTGAGTTGAACTGAACTGAATAGAGCTGAGCTGAACTAAACTGAGCTGTTGAACTGAACTGAATAGAGCTGAACTGAACTGAACTGAGCTGAGCTGAACTAGATAGAGCTGAGCTGAACTAAACTGAACTGAGCTAAACTGAACTGAATAGAGCTAAGCTGAACTGAAGTGAGCTGAAAATAAGCCAGAAAGAACAGGGCCTAAGACTATAAACTCATATTGCAATCCCGTTAGCCCAAGCAGAGAGGAAAGGTTTACTTGATTACATGACAAATAAAAGAGACCAGTTTATGCGGAGTTTAAGTGAAACTCACACTAGTTACGCCTCTAAATTTTCGTAGCATTTTCTTTTTTTGTCCATCTTTCTATCATCTCTCTAAAACATGATTAATCGTTTCTTCGAATATGAGCGGAGAAGATTTTTTTCAACGCCTCATTTAATTATGTTTTCAATTCATACCAAAATCAGTTCAACAATGAATTCAACAAACAACGACATTAGTGTTATAACGAAGAACGTGATTATGATTAAGATAGAAAAGATTTTGTAGACGATATTAACAATGAATATCAAGATATTAACAAAGAAGGAGGAGGAAACCAAAGAGGTAATTATCGTTTTTGTGAACTTTTGAAAAGAATTATAGTTGACGTGTAACTTTTTATGGAAAAAGAGCTATTTGTGCCAGATTCACGAATTGGCCTCGGCCTTTTCTTGTGGGAAACACGAATCAAGAAAAGAGCCTATTTGTGTCAAATTCATGAATTGGCCCTGACTTTTTCGTGTGGGAAACACAAATCAACCTTGGCACATTTGATTCGTGTGATTCACACGAATAAGCCTACACTCAAGCTATTATGTGTTTCCCACACACTTTGGCCCTGCCTGTTTTGTGCTACGCGAGTGGGCCTTCTTTTAAAATAAGTATGTAATCGCTTTTTTTAGGTAATAATTGAAGATCTTATTGCTAGACGGGGTTGGCCATAGTGATTGATTTGTATTTGAAATACGGTTAAATCATTTGGAAATACATTTGATCGTTATGATAAAATGGCTTATGATAGTGACTTTCATTTGGTAAAGGCATACTATTATCCAAAAAAAACCTCCTTATAATATCGTCAATATATAAGTGGCATGATAAATTTACTAGTAGGGCTAAGGATCTTGAAAATCCACGATGGAAATCCAAATACTATGTACATCTCCGATTAAGGTGATAAAGAGAAATAATTATAGATGAGTAGTAATTCCGAAATTTGGGATTCACAATCACAAATTTGAAAACTATTGAACGATAACGTAGAACAAAGCTTTCAGAAGAGCAAAAATATAAATTCACAAAATAACACCTCTAAGGTGTCTTGCTCTTTTGTTGATCATATCAAGACAAAGAAAGTCATAGAAGAAATTCATGATG
This sequence comes from Silene latifolia subsp. alba, assembly GCA_001412135.1. NCBI lineage: Eukaryota > Viridiplantae > Streptophyta > Magnoliopsida > Caryophyllales > Caryophyllaceae > Silene > Silene latifolia. Next base: position 9,557 of record LHUT01000897.1, read on the forward strand.
GGGAATGCGGTCCCCACATAAGCGTCATAATACTCACAAAAAATATAGCTAGATTAGGATGGCACGTCAGCGTCATAATACTCACAAAAAAATAGTTAGGTAGTACAATACTTGAGAACATGAAAGCTGATTGCAGAAACTACGCCTAGCATTGCCATAACTAGAGCCGACAGAAGCAGACCTACCTGACCTAAACCGAAACCCGACCCCGACATCTCCCGATAAGATTCTTTACTATGGACCCACCCAATTGAGTTTGAACTCCCCTCTCAGATCGATTAGCGGAGGAGCCTGGACTGATTTGAGTACTAAATCTAGACCTGGTAAACAAATCGGGTCATGTCAGGTTTGTGTTCGTGTCACGTGTAAATGAGTCACAAATTCTTAAACTCAAACCCGATCCATTTAAATCTCGTGTTGACCCATTTAAATATCGTGTTGACCCACTTACATAAATGGGTCATCAAGCCTCAACCCTAATCCCTAATATCGTGTCGGGTTCGGGTCGTGTTTTCGTGTCATGTCAATATTTGGAAAGTTTTAAGTATATTTATGTGATGAAAGATAAAAAAATTAGGATTAATATATTAAACAGGTCATTTGTGTCGGGTTCGTGTTTAGAGAGCTCAACCCAAACCTGGCCCAANGTCATTCGTGTCGGATTCGTGTTTAGAGAGCTCAACCCTAACCCGACCCAATTAAATATTGTGTCATGTTCGTATTGAACCACTTACATAAACAAGTCATTGAGGCTCAATCCACCCCGTTAATTTTGTGTGAAAATTTATGTCGTGTCGTTTACCCGCTCTAACTAAATCCCCTTCTAATGTATCTATGCTTAAATGCAGTCGGAGTGCCTCTTACAAAAGTAAGAGTGCAATTTTGGCGCCATTTCTGGAGTAAAAATACCAAAACTCAGATTTGCTATCATGGATTGACGGGCATCATCCTTGTCGCACACCCTAAATCCTCAAAGTAAGCACATTATTAACAAAATTCCTCAACTTTGCATTCCATATTGCTTTGATTTTCGAATTTGTCTTTTAATTTGAAAAAGCTATACTTTAGGGTTTCCCGATTGCTGTTTTTGTGCTTAAATCATGCAATTCTCTGCTGGAAATAATTACTCCCTCCGTCTCAGTCAGTTGTTTACCTATTCCATTTTTGGGTATCTTGTTTACCTTTCTATTTTGAGAATGCCTGGCAATTTGATCATCCACACGGACCACACTCAATTTAGTCCACTTGTCATCCATTAATCGGTTCCTTCTTTTTCCTTGGTTTTTGTGCCAAAACAAAGTAAACTAATGACCGGGACGGAGGGAGTATATTGTCTGACATGAACCGTTCAATTAAGGCGGGTGAATGTCTCAAAAGCTAAGTAGAGTAGTTGATTTGATACAAGACATTAAAATATCTACTCTCAGTTCCCAATCATGTCTAGTAAAATATAAATGAGCTGCTGCTTTGCATGACATCTCTCTTAATCATTTGTTTAGTGATGGAATTTGCTTGATCTTTGCATTTTGAGGGGTGTGATTCGGACATTTTGTGAACAAGTGGGACGCGGATGTTAATTTACTTTGAACCTAGGTTAGAAGAATTTAACAACTTTCAAGTGGTGTTTGTGTCATCGATTCACTAAGTATACAACTTTATCTGTAAGAAACGTCATTATCAGTTTTTTTTGATGGATTGATGCTCTATCAGATTACTTAATTCCAACATTGTTTATACTTTAAAAGGGATGCTCCGATACTTTTTAGTAGGTATCCAAACTGCACCCGTTCCAGTTGGAGCGGATATGGGTAGAGTTTTAGCGGGTGCTGGGGGGTTATGGGTTTCAAGCAAATACCCACCATGTATGTTATGGAGACTCTTTTAGAAGTATTTGACACGAGTGCATGTCCAAGTGTCATACCCATGTCTTATTGTCCTAGTGGAGTAGTGGTTACGTATCCGACATGGGTATGCAAGATAGCAAGAAGAGTCCAAGTAATATAGCCTGCCATAGGTGGTGGGGAAGAGGTGGATATTGCTTCATACCCGCCTATCCACATATTATAGAGATGTATATTTTCTTTCATATTGAAAATCAATGAAATTCTTAACTTATACGAGTACTTCGTAGTGAGTAGTGACTAAACTGGTTTTTACCAAACAACTATTGAATAAAGTTAAAGTTTAGACGAGTAATAGATAAATGAGGCGGGTACGATTTTAGGTCTTCATCAGTTGGGTCGAGTATGGTTTTGGAAGCTTCCATTCGCCATCGGTGGTGGGGTGGATATGATATGAGTTTTGCTTGGTGGTTATGGTTGCGGGGGAGTCTACATTTGCCGTTCCCCCACCCTAATGACATCCCTAGGTCCAGGCGATGGTCCAATTGTTGATGTCTTGCCGGTCTTTGGTCCGAACGTGAACCGTACCAAATGGACTATGGTCATTATTGGTTTTTGGACTGATGTACCCGGTTTTTTAAAATCTCTTTAATATAGGAAGTCTGCCCGTGTATGAATTAGTCATGCTACTGGAAAGAGCTGTAGTCCATCTTTGATTGTTTACGGGGGGTTTCACGTTTTAATTTTCGACAATGATAATTTTACTGTAGTTCTTTTTCCCTTTACGACGCATAATCACGTTTTGGAATTCCATTTTCATAATCCGGTCAAAAAATTTCTGTGAAGTAAATATGCTGATTTTAAATTTTAAAGTATTGAAGCAGAGAGCGGCGTTGGCCATATATGATGCTCAATTAAGACGATTCCTTGTTGTGAGCCAGAAATTATTTTATGTTGATAGATATTTAGCTTTACCACTACTATTTGGGGGATTCAATTAGGAATGCCTGTAAGAGTTATTATTTAGCTTTGCGTTGCAGATGAGTGACAATATCCTTCAAGTGGTGTCCCTGGACCATTATGGACTTTATGATCCTACTTAACTCACTTGTACTTCTGTACTATCGACAAGTGTCACCGTACGGTGTCTAAGAATATTATGAAGATAAATGGTAATATGAATATGAAATGTTGTTTTCATAGTGGATGCTTTGCTCAAGATGTCTATTCAGACTTGTGATATGAGAAGAATTGATGCTTCTAACAGAATATCTGCTCACAGGAATGTATTAAACCTGTATTGAAGCTTAATATATGTGACAATATGTAATATTTGTGCAGGCTACTTCTAAAAGAAGCTAATTCTAAGACATGGTGTCCCTTATGTGCCTCAAGAGGCCATTGAACAAATACTCCATTTTCACTAAATCTAATGTCGCAATCTTTAGAACACTCATAAGCCCAATTGAAGCTCAAGTGTTTCATTTCGATGACTTTATTTATGTGTTGGAAGATTCAACATTATCCTATCATAAGCAGAGCTTCAAAACATGCTCCAGTTTATAACAAATGGTTATCATTTATTGGTTCTTGGAATTGGACTTAGATACATTTCTTGCACTAAAGCGTCATTAGTTAGATATAGCTTTTTTTTCTTCTCAAGTTTAATAATGGATCACTAATTGAATGAAACACAGAAGAACGTCACGGGATCGTCACCATACATTGGAGTTTTATTTGCCTTAATCCTTTGAAGTTGATGGACATATTTTATGTAGATCAGTGTAAATATATCTAGCTTGCTTACACATGATTGATTATAGGGCTACTGAGCTGCTCTATGTTTTCTGTTTGGTTCTTTAATTATCTTTTGAAAGAATATCGCTCTGTTGTCTACGTTATTTTTTGTCCGAATTAAAAGATCATTATATTCTTCTCGACATGTTTTTTGTATTATGTTTTATAATTAAGTATTGCCAGCGGGCATGTATATTTGCTTCTGTTCTTGCTAATTTGGGATTCTATTGCTCATGCCCCATTGTGTTTTTGTAGTTCCAATTTCTAATAAATAGAAGCAATTGTTGTTGCAGAATTACAAGATATGCCTGAAGAAAACATGCATACCGTTATATTTTGCTTTCTTAAACAAAGCAGTAGCGTCTAGCGTGACCACAATTTGCAAAGGTAAACAAACATTGGAGAAACCTCATTTGTATATTTCCCCTTCTCTCCCTGTCACTTGGCTCTGGAATCAGAATAAATGGAGAATTTCTGTTGTGTAGTATCCCAATCACCAAGCTGCTAAATTTTGCAGGGGGAGTGTAAAAAAGCGGCCATTTCAGTGACTAATGATTGAAAGGTGAAGCTTCTACATCAATCATCATTTGTGACATTTCTTCACATTGCCACTTTTTCCTTTTCTGGTTGCTACTGATTCACTTATTGGACATGTCTGCTTATATTTTTATCCCCCACCCACAGAATGCCACTTAGTTTTTCTGAGGAATGAGCCACATCCTGGGAATGACTTCCTATATTAAAATTTAATTAATTTCCTTTTCTCTGATCATTAGTTGAAACATGAAAAAGAATGACAGTAATTAGTAGTAATATGGAATTTCGTTTTTCTTTCATGACAAAGATCGAAATCATTATTGTGATGCTGTCATTTCTTATCTTTGATTCTATTCCCTCTCTCTCTCTCTCTTTTTTTTTTTTTTTTTTTTTTTTCTTTTCTCCAAATATCAAACTATATAATTCTGAGCTCTTTGTTCCTTGTAACTTGATCAATTGGCTATCAAAGGAGGTTACTAATTAATTTGCACTTATGTTTCCACTGACCATTATTTATTATCTTACAGTATAAGTCACTGAATAATCAAGAATAGGAAAGGTAGACTGTGTTTTAATGCCATATTCTGATGAGCTTAATGCCATATTTTGTTTTTGAAACATTGTTGGAGTTAGACTTATTCTGATCTGATGAGCTTATGGGCCTTTGATTTTACTCTTCACCGTCCTTTACTTTAGTGGCTCAAATTGCTAGTGTTTTAGTCTTTTTCTTCTTTTGTTGATACTGTTTTATTGTCTGTGTTTCTTATGGTGAATAAATAAAATAGACTGTGTTTCTTATGGTGAATAAACTGTTTTCTCATTGAGAATACCAGAAACAGCCTTCTGTAATTGCTGGGAATGTTATGTTTATTTTGATCCCTAAACTCGCTTAGACGGGGAAAAGTTATTAGCCATAATACCTCTACNNAATCAATCTGTGATACACTCAATATTGTAATTATAGACAATATAATGTATAGGCTCCCTTTCCTATCCTAAATTAGACGAGCTCCCATTCTATAAATACCTAGTACAATAGCTTTGTAAATCATTCAGTTTTTATATACATATTACACCTTCTTTACATGGTATCAAGGAGTCAAAAGAAATCCTAACAAGCCTCTCTCAACCCGTCCCACCACCACATTCAAACGCACCACTCCCTTTGATTTTTCCACCGCACTCACAACCATGACCAACCCCGACAGCATGATTCCCAACCCACATGAAACCACCAAACCCTTGATTTCAATCAATTTGAATCACTGTGTAAAACTCACGCCGCTCAACTATGTCTCGTGGCGGTTTCAACTTATGAATATCCTCTTCGGGTACAGCCTATATTGTACTAGGTATTTATAGAATGGGAGCTAGTCTAATTTAGGATAGGAAAGGGAGCCTATACATTATATTGTCTATAATTACAATATTGAGTGTATCACAGATTGATTGTGTTTGCTTGATTTGTGGGGTTGATTGATTGTGCTATCTTTTCCTTATTTGTAGAGGTATTATGGCTAATAAAAGTGACATTAGAAATGAAGCTAAATATGATTTTTTTTTCCTTCAAAAATAATAAATATGAACTTTTTTAAAAATAATGTCAAAAAATAAAAAACATTATTGTTTTGGTTTGGAACTAAATTTAATTGTTAAAATGGTGTCCAACTAGGATTGGAGATCCCAAACCAAATCTACTTTACCCTTAAATTTTATGGTAGATATTTGATGCATAAACAAAATAAGAGATGAATTCTATTCTGCAGTTCACATTGACAAAGATGTATCTGATGCATAAATAGACATTCTTCGAAAGTTGTCCGCTGATTTCACTGCTGCTGACAGTGCGTAGTGGGAGGTTGCGCGTCGGAGGCGACTCACCATGTGAGCTTGCCTGTGGTGGTGGTGGACTTCGCTGCTGTGAGTTAGTGAGGTGGGAGGAGTAGTGGTGAGAAAAAGGGATTGATTTGGTTGGGGGGAATGAGGGTGAGAAGTCTTTGTTAGGGATTTTTCTCCCCTATTAATATAAAGCAGTAAGATATTAGAAGNCTTGTTTATGTTTTTTTTTTCAATTAGGGGAGTAAATATGTCTTTGCTATATTTACGCATATTTGACAACTAATTTGATTGATTATGAATATTTGAATTGATTTGGGATATGGGAATATTATTTGAGGGAATATTGTTAATACGCCCCCTCAAGTTGGACGTCCTTGCGATGAGGCCAAGCTTGTCTCGTAGTTCATGGAATTGTTGTTTGTGCAGCGGCTTAGTGAGGAGGTCAGCAAGTTGGTCCTTGCTTGCGATGTGAGAGATTCGTATCTGACCAAGTTGAAGTTGTTGCTTGACATAGTGGAAGGATATGGCCATGTGCTTCATTCGCGAGTGAAAAACCGGATTTTTGGCGTAGAGTGTAGCAGAGATGTTGTTACAAAATATGGCTGGAGGTTTGATGACCTTGATGCTGAGTTCGGAGAGGAGGTTGCGAAGCCACAGAGTTTCCGTTGTGACAGAGGCAATGGCTCGAAATTCGGCTTCTGTGGTAGAGAGGGCAATGCCTTTTTGTTTCTTAGAGGACCAAGCAATGGGATTGCGTTCAAGATAAGCAATGTAACCTGTAGTGGATAGGTAGTTGTCTTTGTCATCGCCAAAGTCGGCATCACAGTAGGCATGAAGACAAAGAGGTGTTTCTTTGTGTAGTTGAATGCCATGTGATTGCGTTCCTTGAAGATACCTAAGGAGACGTTTGAGTGCCATCCAATGGTTGGAGGTGGGATGATGAAGAAATTGTGCTAGACGGTTGACAGGGAAAGCAATATCGGGTCTAGTGAGAGATAAATATTGAAGACTCCCTACTATTGCCCGATAGGTGGATTGGTCGTGAATAGGATATTGATCTTCACGAATAAGAGGTGGTGATGTAGCCATCGGTGTTGCATTTGGTTTGGCATCGGCCATTTTATATTTTGTAAGTAGGTCGTGAATGTATTTCGATTGGCTTAGGTGAATACCGAGAGTATTGGGAGTGACTTCGATACCTAGGAAGTAGGATAACGGTCCAAGATCTTTGAGTGAGAATCGAGCGGAAAGTTTAGTAACAAAGGTTTGTAGGTGCGTCGAGTCTGGTCCTGTAATTATGATGTCATCTACATAAATAAGCATGTAGAGTTGTAATGCAGGGGTTTGTAAAATAAATAACGATGGGTCGGAAATGGATTGGGTAAAGCCGACAGTGGTGAGGTAGGATTTGAGTTCGGTGTACCAAGCTCGAGGAGCTTGTTTGAGGCCATAAATTGCTTTATTTAATTTACAAACAAAGTCGGGGTTGGTTTGGTTTATGAAACCAGGTGGTTGAGTCATAAAAACGTTATCTGTAAGAGTTTAGAGGATTCAGTTTTACTACATGACTAAGGTTAGGTGCCGTTAAGGGTTTGGCAGCATCATGGGGGTTAGGGATGATAGAGTCTGTTTGAGAGTTGGTCATGGCGGAAGTCGGGTGTGAGATCTGGTGTGAAGAGCGTTTGAATGAATGGCGTTTTGGTCGAAGTAGTGGGTTGGATCGATGGAGACTAGCTGATACCATATAAAGCAGTAAGATATTAGAAGAATGAAAGGTGTAATTTTTATTGACAAATGAGGTACATATTTATAGTAGAACAATGTAAGCTATTTTAGGAGAGGAGCCTTTATACAATCAGCTAATTTATACAATTAGGGGAGTAAATATGTCTTTGCTATATTTACGCATATTTGACAACTAATTTGATTGATTATGAATATTTGAATTGATTTGGGATATGGGAATATTATTTGAGGGAATATTGTTAATAATTAATTCTTATGTTACCTCGAGATCTCGAAGAATATAGATTTAGCACCGTTCCCTTCTAATTGTAATTAGAAACTAGCGCAATGGCACAATCCTAGTTGGACACCATTTTAACAATTAAGTTTAGTTCTAAACCAAAACGATAATCTTTTATTTTTTTATTTTTTGACATTATTTAAAAAAAAAGATTCGCTAAATATGTTGATACAAGTTTGAAGATATTGTCAGTCATCGAGATGCTGCAAGGCCACCAGTATAAGAGATGTGATATTATTAGGCTCCTAAGGTTACTAATTAATAGATAATGCTACAGTGCTACACACCAATACTATTAGCTGTATAGTTAGCCTTTTAGAAGATTTATCTTTACAAACTAAACTAATTCTATCTCAGAAGATTGAGTAGGGAAAGTAGAGCATTCAAATGGGAGTTTGGACAACCCAAAGGTTGGCACCGAGAATTAATTATCCGATTCTGTAGAGCCATTGCCCATGCATAAACTATCAGGATTTCTGGTTGATGCTTTATTTATACTTGTTTTTGCTGAGTGCCTGTCATTTCCTGCATAAGTTCCAGTCCTTTTTGATTGATAGCTCTCATTCTTTGCTAATCTTATAAAATAGCAATGGCAACTTTCCAAGAATATAATATTGTTAAAAACATACACCTTATTTTGTCTAGAAAGAGGAAAAAGTGAAACAATTCTTAGCCTTGTCTCTTTTGGGATTGATTCTCTTGTCTTATGTTACAGAGATAATTGCATATTATATATTGTGATATCTAATCCTAGAAGTGATGTATTCTTTAGTTCTGATAGCGGCGCAATTAGCCGTAGTATATACCACCTAATTGTTTTTGGTTCCTTAATTTTGTGTCTTTGATTTTTCTAAGAATTTTCTTTCATGGAACACCCACGCTAAATGCCAAGCTAAGCTTGTTTAGTGTAAGGTTTGGGACTCATGACCTTATTACCCCATCAAGGACCTGACCATTACCCTGAGCTAGGCTAGGGGTGGGGTTAGGGGAGAGGGATTCATGCCATTTCAAAAATTATATGTAGAAAACCTTGCAAAGTTTTTTGCAAGAATTTGAACTTCATTGTCCTTTTCTAGGTAGTGGACTAGTGGTTCATTAGTTATTTCAAAAATGTTACTATTATTATTCAGGTTAGTTTGCCTCTTATTAGGGAAATCATGTACTTAACCTTACCCTTAACGGCGGAATGACAAATAGTCTAGCTTTCAACTTTTTATTTAAGAGTTATCTAAAAACAACCTCTCTCTACCATAATACAAGCGTAAGATTACGTACAGTCGAACCTCCTTGCCTCGCCATGGGAGGGAACTTCTTCAGCTCTGGGGTAAAGTTCTTTTTTTTTGTATCAGTGACCAATAACCTTGTAGACATTGTACTATGCTGTATGATTTGAGATTTTTGTGGTGATTTGGCAAAATGCTGACATCCTCAGTAACGCGATAGGTTACTGAAAAGAAAAAAAAAAAATTCCTCTATATTTTCTTCATATGAACTCCACTCCTGCCTAGTGCCTACTATGAGTCTGACAACAGATACATAGTTGATTAACCACTTGGAATTATTCTTTCACTGTGCAGGAAACATTGCAAGCATTCCATTTGAGCTGCTTGATAAGTAAAGGCATGCAGGGGCGAATGAGTGGAAATCTAATGATGCATATTTTAAGACAGGTTAGTCATCACTAAGCTAATACTGTCCAAGTTGGCCACATGACTTCATCAAAAGCATTTTAACTCTAACTTGGTGTATTTGTTTAAAACTTTAAATTCTTATTTTATTTGGATTGGATTCCTCTTCAGGAGTACACAAGCTAAAAATCGGTGTGCCGGTAAGGAGCTTATATAAAGTATTTGGAATCTGCAGCAATTATTTTTCATGGCCAATGAAGAGCTAATACTAGGTTTCTATGTTTCTGATAATTTCTTTTTTAGTTAAAGCAAAAAATGCCATTCCAATTTCACAGTGAATCAATTAGCTGTTTCATTTAATGCTCCCGTGTCGTTCATCTCCCAATTATGTAATGAGGGCCCCAAACACCCCTACTACTTCAGAACATTCTTTCCTACCTCTTCTTTCTGCTTTCCTTTTCACAGTTATGCTCCTTTCTCTACCCTCTCATAGAATCCTACTATATAAATACCACATGATACATCTCTATAAAATACAACTCAAACCTCACTAAACAACACTATTAATACACTAACAAGTAACATTAAAAATATTAATATGGAGAGAAACCAGTTACATCGTCAGGTTACTCAGATGAGACAATCCTTCTTTGATCAGGTTTTTTCCTTGCTTCCTCCTCAAAGCGCGTCTCATTTTCGTTTTTATCCCAGTGGCAATATGTCTTAATATGCTTTCATTTCAGGGGTTTTTGGATGATCAATTTGTCCAGTTAGAAGAACTTCAGGATGACACGAACCCCAATTTTGTGGAGGAGGTGGTAACTCTGTTTTACAGAGATTCAGGAAGATTGCTAGCCAATATAGAGCAAGCTATGTAAGCACTTTTCTTTGTTCTGTTCTGCGTTCTTCTTGCCATTCTCTGTTTTCCCATTTATCCCTCTTTTTTGAAATCTATATTTTAAAGGGTTTGAACTACAAACAGTTACATAACAGTTTTGTTCTGATGTTCCTGCTACAGGAACAGGTGCCCTCTAGACTTCATCAAGCTGGAAAACCACATGCAACAGTTCAGAGGCAGTTGCTCTAGGTACTTGTGAAGCTCTGAGGCAGTGTTGAATTCAGATTTTTAAGTTCCCGGGCCCCGTTGATATTTTAGAGATTATCAAACAAAAAAACTTAATTTTTAGAGCAATATGTAAAAGAAATTTTACTTTTACATTGTGTGAGTACACTAGTCCTATAACTCGTATTCGCCACTGTTCCAAGCTAAACGATTTTTACATACGGGTATATTCTTAAAGTAACAATAATGTTTGCCCTAATGTTGATGAACAACTTTACGCATGTGCAGCATTGGAGCCAAGAGAGTAAGAAGTGAGTGCAATCAGTTCAAAGAATACTGCCGGGCTGGAAACACTGACAGGTAATTTCCTTATCAGTCTCGAACCTATACGAAATCAATATGTCTAGACTCATGGTCTTGTCAGTCTTAGACTATCTTTATCTCCAGACTCTAGTCTTCACACTATAAAATACGAGTATATAGCAATTCAGACTTTCTTCTTTTTGAGTTTAATTCTCCATCCCATCCAACTTACTAAGGCAATTAGCGGGATCCACTTTTTTCACCCCAATTTCTGTTCAAAGCCTGAAATTGTGTCTGGGAAACCCAAGATTGAAAACTCATATTGGTGAAAAACCTTCCTACTTAATCCCTGATCTGCTTGAAAAAGATGTCCATATCTCCATATCTTTGTATGACGCACTAGTCTTTTTATTCATAAGCCTTTGGAGCACCTCTTATGCTGCGGAAGCCTAAGACAGCTGCTTAATACGAAATAGCGTTCATGTTGAAGAGTATCTATAAGCACACCGAAACAGTATTACAGTACTCAAGTTAATGTTATTAAATCACTTCAAAAATAAGGAATTAGTAGTCCTTAAGGATGGTCTTGGAGCGGCAATAGTGCCTCTCATGTTTAAGTGTAAGCAAGCCATTGAGGCTGTGGAGCTTTTCAAAACTCCCTTATTAGAAAGGTCAGTAAATCAGTAATGCCAAAAATTCAAAGGGAGGAATTTGGCGCTGACACGCCTAAAATGTCGTACTAAAAGACGGCCAAATTAACAATTTATATACCACTAAACACACTAATTAGCACTAATTATAAACTAGTAAAATAGCAAGCAAGGGGTCGAACCCAAGAGAAGATGGGTTTTGCAATAGTGAGATTAAAAGAGTAATTAGAACAATTATGACAAAGTAACAACAATTATGTAAAAAGGGGGGGTTTTTGGTTTGGT
>LHUT01000897.1:28107-40745 GCA_001412135.1 Silene latifolia subsp. alba
TAGGATTAAGTATTTTAGAGTGTTCATATAATATTTATTTTAGAGTAAATGGTATTTTGTGAATTAGATTGGTTTAAAATAAAATAAAATAATGTAGGCAAGAAGCAGCTCATGGGCCAATAAATGAGACCAAAGACTCAAAGTCACCTCTTGACACGGAAGGCCATGGCACACACTGTGCCTCAACCGCAGCAGGTTCAGTGGTTCCCAATGCTAACATATTTGGGTACGCCCCTGGCTCAGCTCGTGGGGTGGCCTACAAGGCTCGCATTGCCGTCTACAAGGTGTGTTGGAGCTCAGGTTGTACTCAATCAGACATACTAGCAGCCATAGACCAGGCTATCATGGAGGGTGTAAATGTCATTTCACTTTCTGTAGGGTCAACTCCTATTCCCTACTTCAAGGACTCTCTCGCAATTGGCGCTTTTCATGCAGCCCAGCGAGGTGTGGTGGTCTCTGTTTCTGCTGGAAATGCTGGGCCCCGGGAGTTCACTACAACTAATGTTGCTCCCTGGATGTTGACTGTTGGAGCTTCGACCATTGATAGGGAGTTTGTTGCTGATGTGGTGTTGGGTGATGGAAAAAGGTTTAAAGGGGTGTCTTTGTATGATGGTGGTGACGGGTTCAATAAGAGTGTTTCTTGGGGATTGGTTGATGGTAAAGATGCTGGCAGTAATAAATGCGAACAAGGTAGGATGATTTCAGGGCAATCGGGCAGTTTTTGGTCGAGGCTATTATGTTTTTTGTTTCACATTAGTTATCTCAGGTCATTTGAGGATATGGTCAAGCAGAAGAACTATGATATCTTTTAGGCTGAAATGTGTATTTACTGCTTATATATGATGGATGTGTGTCCTGTGACAGGCAAGCTTGATGCATCCAAAGTAGCAGCAAAAATTGTCATGTGCGAAAGAGGTGTAAACGGCCGGGCCGCCAAGGGTTATGCAGTCCAGCAGGCTGGCGGCGCAGGAATGATTTTGGTCAACACGGCTGAATTTGGGGCGGAATTGCTAGCTGATGCCCATCTCATTCCTGCTACTATGGTCAGCTATGCTTCAGGGAGCCAAATCAAAGACTACATTTCTTCCAACTCCAACCCAACGGCAACCATCGACTTCCAAGGGACCGTGGTGGGCCTCATACCACCATCTCCAAGGGTGGCGGCATTTTCTAGCCGTGGCCCCAACAAGATGACCCCCGAAATCCTTAAGCCTGATCTTGTAGCTCCTGGTGTCAACATCCTGGCGGGTTGGACAGGGTTTGTCGGCCCGTCCGACCTGGCTGTGGATTCTAGGCGGGTCCAGTTCAACAGTATTTCGGGGACTTCTATGGCATGTCCTCATGTAAGTGGTTTGGCTGCGTTATTAAAGAACGCGCACCCAAGTTGGAGCCCGTCAGCTATCAAATCTGCCCTTATGACGACATCTTACAACCTCGATAATGATGGGAAAAACTTAATTGATCTTGCCACTAGTACCTCGTCTACACCGTTTGGTCATGGCTCAGGTCACGTTGACCCAAACAAGGCAGTTGACCCAGGCTTAGTCTATGACAGTGATGCTAATGATTACATAGCCTTCTTGTGTTCCATTGGATATACTCAAAAACAAATTTCCATGTTCCTGAAAGACCCTGTTACTATTGACTGTGGCGCAGGCAAATTGTCAAGCCCCGGAGATTTGAACTACCCATCATTCGCAGTCGTATTTGAGTCGAGTCAGAATGTAGTAAAATACACCAGGAAGGTCACGAATGTGGGTCTCTCAGCATTTGCAGTGTATCGAGTAACTGTAAAAGCTCCCTCTAATGTACGTGTCAGTGTTAATCCGCGAATGTTGGTGTTCCGTCCAAGAAAGCCTTCACTGTCATATGAAATCAGCTTTACTAACAGTGGAACTACTGAATCAGTGAATGGGTCATCGAGTTTCGGGTCAATTGAGTGGAGTGATGGGTTTCACCAGGTGAGGAGCCCGATTGCAGTAAGATGGGTTCAAGGGAATCAAAAGAGCTTGGTTGCTTCAAGCTGAGTCCTCCTTTTTCAAGAGGATTGAGAGCAACACAGCAATAATTGGCCTTTTTTTTTTTTTTTCTATTGGTACCATACATGCTCTCATTTGTTTTGTTTATTATTATCTCAATTCCTCATATTGTGGGTTACTAGTTTACTACTTACCAATCAAGATTTACGATTTAAGTCGACCCTAACTCCAAATCTTTAATTTGAGTGATATTTTGAGCTTGGGTTACCAATCTAGATTTACGACAACTATTGTCTATAACTAAAGACAAATAACAACTTGCGTGGTGGGGCCCAAAAATGTCATCACTTTAAGGGTATTTGACACAAAATCTAATTTCAACAGATCAACTCCTTCTCCCTAGCCACCTTTTGAATGGCCGACACTGCAGGTGGCAGCCCTCCACATGTACAGTAACCAATTAGAAAGATAAAGTTAAGTTACCCACAGGTCACAGGGTGAGGGTCGGCCTTGATTTAAAACCATCAAAATCAAATTTTTGAAGTTACCTACAGGGTCGGCCCTTGATTTAAAACCGTCAAAATAAAATTCTTGAAGTTACCTACGGGGTCGGCCCTTCATTTTGACGGTTCTGAGCAGCTCACAATCTATCATTCAAAACCATCAAAATGAAGTAGGCCAATGTTGAAGATCTAATAATGAGAAATTAACCAAGCAATAAAAGGTGCGAACACTTGAGCAGTAGTTCAGCTAATATCCGGAGAATCTGACTTCCTAGTCCTAATAATTCTCTTTCAGCTTCAGTGTTGAGAGAATAGATGATTTCTTAAAATCAAATTCTTTATGCCAACACAACACTAAATAAAAAAAAAGAATGATCATTAGAGATTTACACATAATTACGACCAAAACTGAGCAGATAACTCGAAAAGCAAGTAATCTTTGGTAGATGAACGGGGTAGGTGGCTCATTAGTCAATCTTCACCTGGTATCTTCCTAGGACAAGGCCGCTAAATACTTCCGGCAAAACATAGTGTAGTTAAGACTATAGACAAGGTTTTCCAATGTGAATAGAGAGTAGTTGAAAATTGCAATGGAAACAAGTGATCGAATGCCTCTCGGGACCTTTAGGCATGCCTAGAATCCTTACAGTTTATGTTAGAATATAAAACGAATCAAGGAACTTCAATCATCAGCTTAAGCTTTTGGTTGAGATGGTTTCTTGACATGGGACACGTTTTTTTGCATGGTGATTTGACCGAAGAAGTTTACATGAAGCTTCCTCCGGGATTTAGTCGTGGTCACGATGGGAAAGTATGTCGTCTTAAGAAGTCTTTATATGGCCTCCGTCAAGCTCCGCGTTGTTGGTTTGCTAAATTAGCTGGAGCATTACGCGAATATGGTTTTTGCCAATCCTATTCCGATTATTCTCTCTTCACTTATTCCCATAACCAGGTTTGTTTACATGTCTTAATTTATGTAGATGACCTAGTTATTGCGGGTAATGATAGCACGGCTATTCGAGACTTTAAGAGTTACTTAAATCGTTGTTTTAAGATGAAAGACTTGGGTCTCTTGAAGTATTTTCTCGGTATTGAAGTAGCACGAAGTGCTGAAGGAATTTTTCTTAACCAACGGAAATATACACTAGACATAATTAGTGAGGTTGGTTTCTTAGGTGCCAAACCTATTTCCACTCCTATGGAGACCGATCACAAGCTTGTTACAAATAATAGTGCCTTCTTGACCGAGCCTGAGCGCTATCGTCGGCTGGTTGGCCGTCTTGTGTATTTGGCTGTCACTCGACCCGACTTGTGTTTCTCGGTCCATGTACTTTCTCAATTCCTAAAAACTCCACGTGAGGCACACATGGAAGCTGCATTGCGAGTAGTGCGTTACTTGAAAGGAAGTCCCGGTCAAGGTGTTTTGTTACGTTCTAATAGCCAATTATCGGTGTCAGGTTGGTGTGATTCCGATTGGGGAAAATGTCCCTTAACTCGGCGCTCTGTCACAGGTTGGTTTGTTTTTATAGGGGACTCACCCGTCTCGTGGAAAACGAAAAAGCAGCATATTGTTTCTCTTTCCTCAGCTGAAGCCGAATACCGGTCCATGGCTGCTCTTGTTTGTGAGCTCAAGTGGCTCAAGGGTCTTCTTGCAAGTTTGGGCGTTACTTTATCTTCTCCTATGCGGCTGTTTTGTGACAATCAGTCCGCAATACATTTGGCCCAAAATCCCGTCTTCCACGAGCGCACCAAACATATCGAAATTGATTGTCATTTTGTCCGAGATGCAATTACGGAAGGGCTTGTTTCCCCGTCACATGTCCCTACAAATGAACAAATTGCTGATATCTTTACAAAGCCTTTGGGAGCCCGTCAATTTCACTATCTTCTCCGCAAACTTGGCATTCTTGACCTTCATGCTCCAGTTTGAGGGGGGGTGTTAGACGATATTCTAGGCATGATATTTTGCTTGATATTATCTTATTGTTAGCTAGTCTTTAGTCAATATCCCTCCCTCATTCTCAGGGACAATATCACAAAAATAGGCTATTGTTAGCTCTCTGCTTGTACTATTTAATGCATACCAGAATGATCAATAAAACGCACAATTACATTCTCCATTTCTCTATCTCTATTTCTCTAATTAACACCTTATCTTAAACAATGGTCATTTCCTCCAATATCTCGACAATAACAAATTCTCATTTCAAACAGACTTTAGACTGAATTTTTCCGTCTGAAATAAAGACGGGATAAAATACGACCATTTTACGATAAAATGCAAATATTTCTTGATAAAATGTTACCAT
Source organism: Silene latifolia subsp. alba (assembly GCA_001412135.1). NCBI lineage: Eukaryota > Viridiplantae > Streptophyta > Magnoliopsida > Caryophyllales > Caryophyllaceae > Silene > Silene latifolia. The sequence continues at coordinate 32,899 of LHUT01000897.1, forward strand.
CAGTTTATTATTAAAAAGTGACAATTGGGTTATAACATTTTATCATTAAATGACCACTTTTTATTATAAAATGTTTACATTCTTGTCTTAAGTTTAGACCGTCTTAAGGGTAGACTTATTTGAAATGACATTGGTTGAAGCCCAATTCGGATCTTCACGTTGCTGACTTGCTGCTATAGTCCTGGACTAATGATGTTAGGTTTGGTAGTTTAGGGTGGTCTTATACTCCTGTGCAATAATACTTGGGGATTAATAATATCCCAGACCGGTATGATTAGGCTAATTGGCGAGCAAGGATGCTCTGCTGATATTAGCATCCTACTATTGAGATACCTGGTATCAGGCTTCAAATCGGTGCAATGGAGCTTCATACTGCCAGTCCCCTACCCAACTTTTGGCGTATGATGGTTCCGGCATAGCAACCTGAGTTTTAACGCTTTGGTATATGATGGATCCTGAATATGATAATTGATATCTACAGGGCGCATCCCTGCTGCTGGTTGTATTTTTCATCTGGCATCACAAGGAGACCTTGCTATGATGTCTGCGGAACTGTTTTCTGCTGGATCGAACTTGTTTGCCCTAGCTTCTATAGTTCGACTCATGCTCTATAGCCATTCAAAGCGGAATATTGAAAAATAGAAAGTTCTCCCATTGAAGATAGCTATCCATTCTATGTTTCATACAAAAAACACTACACAAGCAAGTTTTACTTAACTCGAGATACGTTCAAATGCATGTGCCAATATAGACCTGGAATCAAGCAGTATATTTACATTGCTGAATACAACCGGAAAGCAAATATGCCCATTTAACATCCTTAGACCACATCGAGCCCTGGAAGCTATATAACAAAGCAGCACTTTAAACAACTTCTTTAAGCATAGAAATCCAGCTTATCGTAGCTTAAAACATTACGTAAGTAGCTATCACACATGGATGCTAAGAACACATTTCTTGGTAAAGTCGACAAATTAACGAGAAGTACCTTCTCGGAAAATCATTGTGGCAACAGAAGGCGGAAGCCACGCTGAATTGGCGGTACCATCAGTTGGCTGACCGTCTTTTGGCGCAATAACATCCTGCTCTTTCTTCATTTTAGGTTTAGCTATCTTCTTTCCCACAAGAAGTCCCATTTTCATGGCTGTGAATAGACCTAATGCTACAAGTAGCGGCCTAACTGCCCAGTGAAAATCCTCTAGATGTTGATACTTCTTCAGAATTCCAGGACAAGTATTGAAAGAGACTACTTCCACTTCAGCCGGGTCAGCCAAAAATTTATCTCGTGTTTGACCAAACGGCAGTTGACCGGGAAAACTGACGGTAAGGCATCCATTTGGATAAATATGGGCAATCTTACCCGCGGCCCACCCTCCTCTCTTTTGGGGCCATTCAAAGCGAGGACTAAAGATGTTGGGTTTTAGTCGTACAAATTGACCGACATGATATGGCTCGGCTAACTGGAGTTCCGCGTGGGTCCCTTTCCATAATGCTTCTAACCCGATAAAGCCAGCAACTACAGTTCCATCACGGTGAATGGTGTGAAGGATCCCGATTGCTGAATGATGCTTTTGCTCTCCCCTTAGGCGCACCCAATCTCCAGCAGCAAAGCCATTGGTGACCCGCTCTAGGGTAGATGTCCGGACTCTCAATGGATCATGAATCCCATGGACTCTTACTAAGGCCCATCCATTTCGCCCATCACTGCCTTCCTGACCGACAACTTTCCCCTCAGGAACAAGCATGTTTTCCAATTTGGACGAATTTGGTGACTTCCGAGAACGCACTATGTCCCCCTCTTGGAGGGTATCCTTGGAAAGATACCACTCTGTATAGTAAAGTTTTTTTGGTCTATCAATACTCAGTTTGGGACCCATAACAAAAGGCACCTCCTCATTTGAAGCCGCATCCTTATAGCTGCCAGATATTTTCAAGGGAACCAAACATCAGGAATATTAATAAAACAATGTTAGTCGTTTGCAGGCACGACGATCTTCTGTTTAAGTAAAGCATTTGATTCCAAGAGCGGATCTTATGTCCTATTGAATGTTCCATTAACTTTTTCTTTTGGGACATCACTCCTTAACATAAAATGTTAAGGGGTGATGTGCATCTGGGCAAGTATTGATATTGCAGAAGTACCAAGGAATCAGAAGACAGACTGAATACAAGACACTTCTAAGGCATGTGGCTTACAGCTTTACAGGACAAAAAGAAATTAACAAGATTAAGGATTAGCTGATTAGCTAGTAGCCTTTTCCATTCAATCCTTCAGTTTTATGCTTCAATAGATGTATCATTACTATTTTGGTGTGAAGGGAGTGTCACGAGGGCAGTCTTGATGTTGACTGGATTCAAACGCAGGCCAAGAGTACCATCTCTCGTGACTTTACCAACTAACTAACTAATGTGCATAAATCAATCTTTTATGGTGGAAGAGATGAAACCATGAATAATGCAACATGGGATTAAGCATCCTTTACTCTTTAGATCCTGTGTAAGTAAGGGTAGTGGGATTAAGCATCCTACAAACTTGAGAAATACCAATTTTACAGGATACACAGCAGAAGTTTACACTGCCTGCAACTTCTAGATCTATCTATTATCGCAAATGGTTGCATACTATAGAGCCCCTCAAACATCCAAGAAACAGGGAATCATTGGCCAATTAGAACAGCTATCTGAAGGGCTCCACAAATGGACCATTGCCTACTTTCCCATTATTGGCATAACAACCTTCAGAATGAGATTCTAGGGATCTTTGGGCATCTTATAATTCCTACGTAACAAAGTTACATGACTCGACAGAGATAAAGGCAGTCATGAAGTAACATGGTCACCAATTACTTAATCGAAATACAATAGTAATATACTGTAGTATATAAATACGTTAGTCAAATATACCCACCAAAATGCCTACAAACACCCATAGTCCCCACTTACAAACTTTCAATTCTCAACACCCTAAATTTAACTTAACTCAAAATAATAGTCAAAACATTAAGAATTTAAGATGATTCATCCATATCTCACCCATAATCCTATTGTTCGATTCCGCAAATGAGAAATAATTCCATTGTTTATATATTGGAACCCACTAAAAATATTAAGAATCGAAGAATCTTTGCCATCGGAATAACCATGAGTTGTCTAATAATGGTACGATGAAAAGGCTCACCAGGGAACTCCTCATATTACTTCACTAGGAAGTTCCCATCTTACTAAGATGGTAGGCTATAACGGAGTATTAGTTAAAGTATATCCTCCAATTTTGTCATAATTCATCAATGTGACAAATTAACTATCCACAATTTTTAACCCTATATCCTCTACCATAACCATGATATACACCTAAGATAAAGGAACAGGAGTTTGAGATGGTTCTTTGAAACTCAATAGTTTGTTGCATCATAATAAATGGAGGGTACAACTAGTGCCACTATTTTAGTCCAAGTTATGACTTCCCTTTCGAAGCATTTCTCTTTACCCTAGATAATTCCTTCGGAGATATTTCACAGCATACAAACACTAAAAGCTTACTTCTATTCAGTGTATCTAGGAATTACAGGGGGGCAAAAAAATCAAAGAGAGCTAATAACAGGTCGTAAGACACGGACAGTTATATTCCATAACTTATGCTAACTAGTTTACTCTACATGTCGACGTTATACGACTTCTAAATGTTTTCCATATATTTTTCAAAGTTCAGATAAGGAAATAAGGGATAATTGCAGGAATTACATATTCACATTGGGGTAAGGGACTGAGGAATAAGGGTCATTTCATAAAGAGAATAATGGAACAGAATGAATTACCTCATGAAAGCCTGCAATAGGTCTGTCATCAAAGGACGATTTCTGAAGTCAAATTCAAAGCAACCAGACAGTATATTCTCAATCACAGCAGGGAGACCACTTGGAAGTTGTGGTTTTTCTTGATTCAAAACAACTGACTCGTAAATCTCCTGAACTGACTTCCCTGACCAAGGCTGATCACCGGTCAGCATCTCCAAGATACTACACCCCAATCCCCACGTGTCACTCTCAAAAGATATTGGGCCTCTTACTTTTGGGTCCCATTGTTCTGGAGACATATAGTGTGGAGTTCCCTGTGTTACTAATATATTAGAGTCTGATAATGGCAATCCAAGAAGAAGATAGGGAACTCCAAAATCCCCTAATATAGCTTGATTATCATCATCTATAAGAAAGTTAGAAGGCTTAAGGTTGAGAACAAGAATGTCTTGTGAGTGCAACTCTATGATTGCTTGTGCCAGATCAATGACGAACCTGTAATCAGGAATAGTGCCACAATCAATAAACATGAACATGCTTTCTGTAAAATGAAGGCAAATCATTAGTACTGTGAACTGGCAACTTTAGCATTATAGTACCTCAAGATATCTGGTATGGAAACTTTTCCCCCTTTAGAACGTGCCATCTTGTCCCCAACTGATCCCTCGTAAAATTTCATGACAATGCCAATCTGTTCAAGTGTTCCATGGGTCAAGAAAGCAATGGTTATGAACCAGAAGACCAAGTCAAACATATCTACAGACTATTTACATAGATTCTTCACTTTATGACCGCACTTTTACGTGTGTCTGGTACGACACAACACGACACTCAAGGATATGGGTGTGGAATCCTTACCCAGGTCTTACCATCATGTTACTTCTATATCTATAAAAGGCAAAAGGGGAGACCACGTGATAATGTGGTTGTTAACTATACTTCACTTTAATTATTTTTGAAAATATCAAATATATAACTATATTTATGTTTTTGACTTTTAACGATGTGCACCCATTCCTCATTTTGGAATAGACTTCCATAGGCTAAATAATCGAGTCATGGTGAATTTGGCATCAAAATATGCACTTGTGTACAGCACTTTTACCAAATCCCAAGTAACATATGCTAAAGATGGAATATATTATAAATTTACCTTCCCGTTTATAACTGATATCCCATGCAGCCAACAAAGCCCTTTCACTGCCTGACACTTGGGGAATATATTAGCAAATTTGTCCAAAACAATTTTGATGTTGTCTTCTTTCATCAAGTTCAGCATCTTAATAGCCACTTCATGATTCTCATCATAATCTTTAGCTGACTGGTGATGAGTTGCCAACCAAACATCACCGAATGGGCCTCTTCCAATTCTGTGATTAAGTCTCAAAGATGAAGGATCAATCCATGGGCTAGCTTCATTTGGTGTCACAGTAACAGTTCTCATGTTTTCAGCATCGCCCTCGTATAACACAAATTCAAAAGGGGCTGGTTTTGCTACAAGCTGATCTGCCATATCTCCTGAAAACAGAAAGCATTTCGTTACTTGCAAAAAGCCAAGTCACAATCTTATATTTTAAAGTGAAATATGTAACGATTTTGAGGACAGGAGACTTAACTGGAAGAAGGAAACAACACAAATAAAAAACACAAAAACTTGAGACATCTACTGTCAAAGCTGACATTTACTAGACTTTCCAAAAACACCTTAAATTTCCTAGTGCCGTATTTTTTTGTAAAACAGTTCTACTTCTAAAAAAGGTGCTCTGATTGGCTTCACTTCTAATCTAAAAATACATGATGTTTTCAGTCATGTGGTTACCAGCAACAACTAACTGATGTGATCTGCTTCATTACGAACAAGAAGTAATATAATGAGGTGTACCACTTGGGCGTATTTAGTAAACAACGGATTGATGAATTTTTAGCATATCGAGGACATTTAGCATATTTGACTCGTCAATGTGCTGTTTGGGGTGTTTGGTAAATAACATATTGAAATAGTAGATTGAGATGCAATCTACTATTTTACAATATGATGCTCCCCCGGCAGCATATTCACTTTAGTAGATTGTAAAAAATAAATCTGTCAACCATTTACACATAGATACAACAATCTACTAACCTAAATCTCCTAACTACCAAGCACTTCTATTAAATATGCTAATTAAAAATACTAGTCAAACATGTCAATCTAATATGTCCAAATAATAATCTGTTGAGTAGCAAGCAAACAGGGCCTAAAACACTTGGACATACACAAAATCCTACATTAACCAGCAGGCTGTAAAAATGGTACAATTTAGGAGCTCAATTAAATCATCAAGATGAAGTAATATCCTGCACAAAGGACAATCCTATGTTGTGGGTATGCCAAATTACTAGACTTGGAATTACCCAATTGAATTACTGTCCGATTGTTTTACCATTTACAGAATACAATAAGATGAACAAGCCAGCAAATAGTCCACAACCACACTGAGTCTAATATAAATAACTAGATAGTATATTATTCCGTAGAAAACAGTCAAGGTAAGCTTCAGAAAATCCCTAAATTTCAGCCAAGATTCAAAGTAAGCAGATAATACATGAAGAAATTATAAGAAATAACCCAAACCCATATGAGAATACATCATCATTAGTTGAAAAAACCCATATGTTTTTTTTTTCCATATTGGGTCATTAGAAAACAGTAAATGGCTTTGTATTGCTAGCACAAGGGTACCCCGCAATTTGCGGGTAATAGTTTAGAAGAAAAGAGAGAAAACTCACGGGAATCGGCAAGTGATGACAGCAAATTCAATGGAGAAACGTAAGAAAAGTGAGAAGGTATGATTAAAAGAAAGAAGAAAAAGGGTGTAGGAGAAGTTACATGTGGAGTTGAAATAATAAGGTTGAAGAAATGACGACAAGTAGGGAGTCCTGAATGTATGGAATCAATTGGAAAAGGAAAGAAGTGGAAAAACAAGGGATTAAATAAAGGTATTACTCTTTCACGTACGACTCTTACTCGCAGATACGTAGATAATCATAATCAGGTGGTGGCTTTTGGCTTTGGGTGGCACCATATTCATAAACCACGTTGGTTTTACAACTTGCTTTGATTTTTCCATTCAGGTTTTCAAATGTTTGACCTATAGAGTAAGCTTAGATATCGCTGTGCTGAGGCTCACTTAAGAGAAAAATTGATAAACAGGTCAATTAGGTCGGATTCGGGTCATTTTAGTTAATCATTACCAGGTTTATTGTGGATAATAATCAGTTTACAACAATAAACATTCGTGTTGGGTTAAGTTCGGGTGTTCGATCAAGTTATTCCGCTTAGGTCAATTTTTTCAGATCTACCTAAGAGTGATAATCGGGTTATTTGTGCTAGTTAGGGTCCTTGGGGACGTAAGTAAGCTAAACCCGTTTGATAAGTACTCGTAATCAATTGGGTTAAAGCAAACGACTTAAGAGTAAACTGAGCTCGAGATTGGTCAAATTTAGGTAGGCGAGATCGGTCAACTGAGCTCGAGTTTGTGCTCGAGCCAAGCTGAGCTCAAACCTAACTAAGTCCAAGCACATTAAGCCTTACACAAAATTCTTATTTGCGATGAAGATACCCATCGCATATATAGCATATTGTTTAAAATTGGTACCGGGTCCATTAGTGTAACAGATAGAAGTTGGGTGTCAAATATCTACAATATTCTAATCACTACTTTATACTTACACCATATTAAAAAAATGATATTTATTTATAGCTTCAAGACAATTTGAACCACACTCATTTTATTTGCTCTTTCTCATTTCCATAGAAAAGCTTAACAAAAAAAAAAATCTCTCTATACTCATCTTCATGACTTCATACAACAACAACATCAGAGCCTTAATCCCAAAATGATTTGGGGTCGGCTGACATGAATCTTCATGACTTCATCCAAAATTTAAAAACTAGAAAAACATCATATTCAAGATCCAACAAAAACTAGAAACATATCATCTTCATAACCAAATGAAGCAAAATCTAGGAAGGAATCCCCTATCTATAAAAGCTAAAACATTTAGCTTGAT
>LHUT01000898.1:0-13961 GCA_001412135.1 Silene latifolia subsp. alba
TAGTGGGTAACCAAACGACCCCAAAGATAAATAAATGACTCGAATAAAGGGAGTAGAGTCATGTAAAATGCGGAATTACTAACCATCAAAAGTATGTTTATAAACATTTTTTTATTTTAGATGTCTTAACATCAGTTGGTTTTTAGATTGATTAAAATAAAGGTGAAAATAAAAGAAATTTATGAGAGATTTTAAGTTCAGACGTTTTTATCCAGGCAAATTGTACCTAGTCTTATAGATGATGTTTTAGTTTCTACATTCTACGTAGACAACGTAGTAATTCGCAAATGTGACGAGGCCCACTACGTGGACGTTTATGAAAACAAAACGAAAAAGAACAAAAGAGAGGGAGAAGTGTCGAAATTGTGAGGAGAAAGTAAAGACGATCACATGGCAGGCAACGAGTGAAGTGCAATCACCGTAATGACCGTATCCTGCTTCTTTCCCCTTCCCAACATTTCTAAACGTACGTCCTTCAATCACTCCCCATCAATTCCCTCACTTCTACCCATAAGGCCATAACCCATTTTGATATACGCAAATTCTTACTTGTGATTTGTCATTTGTGTCGATCCACACTCATTTTAACTAGAGCTGTTTATGGGTCGTCTCGTTCATTGAACCCGATTTATTTCGCCTGTTAAATAAGCGGGTACAGACAAGACGTTTTTAGAAAAATACAAAGGCTTGGCCCACTAACCCATCCCAAACCCGCTAACCCGCTTGTTTGTGGGCCGAAAACTTAACGTGAGTCCGACCATGTTCGGCCCAAGCCCGCATTTGAACACCTCTAATTTTAAGGCCCTATCCTTTTGGATTGAAACTATCTAAGCTAAACTGAACCAAACTGAAATAAGAGTTAATTTTGTTAAGAAAAAAGATGAACTGAACTGAATTTAGCTTAACTGAACTGAATAGAGATTAACTGAACTAAGATGAGCTGAAATTAAGTACAAAAGAAACTGACCTAAATATTGTTAAAGAATAAAAGGGATTGTGAGACTTTATAAACTCGCCATCATCACTAGCAAATAACTGTTTGATCAATTGGTATAGAGCTATGTTGATTTAAATAAATATAAGTCATAAATAAATCTACAAAACTACAGTAATATTAAAACTCGTGAAAAAGCTTTATTATTTCAATGATATTACCAGACTTAAATTCAAGCTAAACTAAGCATTTAGTATAAACACATAAAAAAAATCAATACCTTCTTTTCAGATTAAAATTTAAAATAAAACCTATCAAATAACATACATTCCATTCATTCAAATTACGGAATATATGCGAAAGTTTGTTCAAATTATCTGAATTTTAAATAAATGTATAAAAGTAAGGGTGATTTGCATACTACTACCTATTAAAGTCAGAAATTTTTAAATTACTACCTAATATACCTATTTTTGCAAAATACTATCTAAAACACTACAACTAAATAGATACTACTACTCCTTAGACGGAACATGCGAGTTTGCTACTAATAAGTCGCCGGAGCTTGTGTTAAGACTATTCTACCCTTACTGAACACCTTTCAACAATTAACCACCTCACATTTACTCATCTTTTTTAACTTTCAACATAAAGCCTATAAACCAATATTGCAGCCTACAATCACCAAAATCCAACCTTTTTCATCATCGTCATCATTCTGGATCATCTTTCCATCATATATTCAAGTCAGCTACTTCAATTTCTTACCTGTTTATCTTGTTAATTTTGGTATTGTCTCAAATTTGAAACCCTAATTTCATAATCGACAGCATTATCGGTTATATTTTGGGGGTTTTCGTTGCTTGATAATTAATCGCGTAAATAGCAGCAAAAAGATACCAAACTCAAGACAAAACACACCAAAAGTGTGCCCAAATGCCCCATATAAATCAAACGCCTAAATTAAATTTACTGATTTGTTGAATTTGATGAAATAGATATCAAATTAGCTGAGTAAGTTGGTATTGGCTATGGCTTCAGTGGGTTACCACATTTGCTTAGACCTGGCAATTTTTTTTGTTGATTAATCACATTCATTTGTCTATTGTTAATTGTGGGATATCAAATACACATCCTTCACTTTGTATGAGGTATTACAGACTGAATATGTGAGTAGGGGTGATGTTAGATCCTGGGCTGTATGTAGAGGACATTAATTTTGTTTTTGTAATGGAGAAGGTTACAAAACTGGTGAAAACAGACAAGTTTGAGGTTTGGTATATGTTGTGTGGGAGGAATTTAATAGAGAGAAAGCTTACCTTCAATGGAGGAGAGAAAAAGTGAGTTGAGTAAAGATGATAATGGAGGGAGAGAAAGGTTTGATTATTAAGAATATTAATAAGGGGTAATATGGGTATAAATCTAATGCAAACATAAACAAAAGTGGAACTCAGCCAATCTCAGGTAAGTTTGGTGCTTCAAGTTGTGTTTTCCGTCAGATGGGTAGTACGCTGGATATATTTGCAACTTTGTAGGTAGTAGTTTGCATAATTAAGTATAATATGTAGTAAAGTAAAAATTCCGAACTTTAATAGGTAGTATTTTGCCATTTTTCCTAAAAGGAACTTGTATATGTGTCTTATCAATAGACAGTCTTATTATAAAATTGCTACAAGGCACTTAGTTTTGCTTAATACAAAGTAATGTCTTTAACCTAAAACCTTTCACAACCCACATTTTATAACTAAAATCTATTTTAATTGATCTTTTTTTGTAAAGAGAGTCAAAAGGACCAAATTTTTATATTGACGGAATTTAAATCCATAATACCATCCCCTTACAGGTCACAAACTTTCGTAAATTTATTTAAGAGTCGCTTAAGTTAAGACGGTTTAAATGTGGAGCCTTATAAACAAGACAACTCCCTTTCTTCAACCTTCACTCGTACACTTTTCTAGTTGCTAGTACTAGAGATATTTTTTGATGGTTTAATGGACGCCATAATATCATCATACATGATCAACTCCACTTTCTCCCTCTTCTCTCGCACTACTCCTTTCCCCATTTATCCTTCTACTTCTTCCTCCTTTCGGTAATTTCCTAATCTTCTTTCTTTTTTCCGTATTCGTCCTGTAATTGCGCTGTTGTTTTAATTGCGCTGCTGCTGTTGTTGTTATTGTCGTCGTTGTTGTAATTCCGTTATTGTGTTCAATCTTGTTGTAATTCCGTTGTTGTTGTTGTGGTCGCTATTGTAATGCCGTTGTTGCAATTTACCTTATTGTGGTGATTGTTGTAATTCCGCTATTGCGGTCGTTCTTGTTGTAATTCCGTTATTCTGGTCGTTGTAATTCCTGTATTGTGGTCTTTGTTGTAATTCCGGTATTGCAGTTGTTGTTATTGTAATTCTGTTGTTGTTGATCCTAATTTAGCAAGTTCTAATTTAGTTACTTTGTGGTTATACTATATTAGTGCAGTTAGTGACTTGATTCTTATGAAATTACATGTTTTTTTTTGTGGGTATTTAACCCACTAACTAACGGCATTTGGAAGTGGTTAAGTTGTGAATAGTAGTGTTCATCACGGTTTCAATGCCATTATTGTTGGTTGCGGATCTTAATTTTTGATTATTGTACGAGATTTTACGTTTTTAGCATAGTAAAAAAATGGGTTCACCGATTGTTTCTTACGGATATACTTCAACCACATTGTACAATGATAGTGATAGAGCGCCACTGCGTGGTACCGAGTTTTAGGACCACCCTCTTACATACTTTTTGAAGGGCCCATCATTTTATTTTAGTAGAACCTGCATAGTAATGTATATGAGAGGATGGTAGAGGGAGTCGGTAGCACCCGGTGGCACCATCTCATTTACCACATTGTTCTTTTGTGAATTGTTGGGTTCAAATGTTCATTTTATATGCATTTGATGTTAGTCATTGATTGGGGTATTGTATTAGAGATGAGATTGGTAAAGCCCTTATGCTAGGAGAGCTAAAGCCTTTGGTGGTGTTAGGTATCTTTATGGCCGGAACCCTCCCTTCAAAGAAAAAAATTGGATACCAGATCAATGGGTTTGCCTAAGGTTAACGTTGAAAGGGATAATCTTTGTATTATGAATGTTATCGTATTATGTGACAAATCCCTTGTGAAATTGCGGCTTTCATTTAAGACATTATAGTAGATATTCAATCATTTCATGAAGTAGTGTTTTAGCGATGTTCTCATGAGGCCAGTAAAGTTGTAGTAGACTTTATGGTCACCCTTGGACATTTATGTCAAACCTACTGCTCGTCTACTCCCTCCTTCGCTAGGATGAAATAAATTGGTTCTACTCGTGGGATCAGTCCTTGTAAAAACTTTTTATATGGAAGTTAATATTTTGGTAAAAATGTTTATGTTTTTAGCCGATTAGGTTATTAAATGATGGATTTTGTATTTATATGAATTTTATCAATGTTCTAAGCACAAAGCACGCGTAGTTATCTGAAGTTTGTTTGTCGAGGACGTCAATAATGTAGCATATTTTTGTCATTCTGTGTTCTTCATGTTTCTTTTGAGAAAAAAGTTAACCCCAGTTCGGCTCATTCTCAACTTTGAACAGATGGCAATCAACTAAAATAGGATTAGGCAGTAACGAGCAGTCTCTTACAAAGGTAATTTCTCTTTGCGATATTGGCATGCTTGAGATGGTATAGACCTTTGTTGTTTCTTGAAGATTCATTCAACTTCTTTGGTTTGGCATAGGTTAGACAAGGGGATTGCTCTACGCATGGTTGTATGAGCGCCTTGGGTCGTGGTGCCAAGGAAAGTGTGCTTGAGGTATCTTTTGTTTTTATTTAGAACTCTTTAGAGTGTTTTGTCTTTGAAAGTAGATAGTGTGTTTGTCTTGAGTTGCTATTTCCAGGTATTTTGGAGAGATTGGTTAGTCCTTTGTTGTGTGGGATATTATGTATATCGGTGTGCTTTCCAACTTTTTACTTATGTAGATATCTTCCTTGGTCTATACTTATATTTCATGAAATTTAGTCATGTTTTTTCTTCTCCTGTGGAAGGTAGAAGCCGTGAGCATGTCAGAGGCAAACGAGCTATTCAAACTCCTACCTGGCCAGGCGTTTCCTTTAGGAGTATCAAAAATTGAAAATGGAATTAATTTCGCAATCTTTTCACAGCATGCAACCTCTGTAGCACTTTGCTTACTGCTTCCCGACAAGGGCAGGTGATTATGCATCTTATTCTTTGATTTTTGTTACTTTCAGCATAATATGTGGTGGGGTCTTAAATATGATAGAGAGTTCGTATTTGATTTCTGTTTGATCCAGTCATTTATTATAGTATTGCGGGACATTGGATTGTTACAGAATTTAGTCATCACGCATGTTTAATTTTGTTACAATGATGACGAAACTTGTTTTTCTTATTTCCTGTTAGCATGGACAACATACCCTTTCTACTATGTTCAATATTTTGCACAATTGCTTACAACATTTATTATACTATGTTCAATATTTTGCACAATTGCTTACTTCATATGATTTTTTCTTTCTTGGAGAAATAGTGATGCAAGGAGTGATGAGATGATGGAATTCAAGCTGGATCCTAAATTGAACAGGACAGGAGATGTATGGCATATTTTAATTGAGGTAACCTTTTATCTATGTCTGGCCGTTCAGCATAGTTGTAAAAGCTTGACTAGTTAAAGTTGCAAGAGCTCTTGCCTGGATCGGAATTTGTGTTTACTTAGATGATTTGGATTTTTGGAACATGTCTGAACATTCTGTCATTTAGATTTTGTGTTCCCCTTGGCCTCTCCTTAGATATTCTTATAATGGTGTAGGATCTGCCACTCAGTGGCGTACTCTATGGTTACCGCATGGATGGTCCTCAGGATTGGCAACAAGGGCATCGTTTTGACAGTAGCTTTGTTCTGATTGATCCCTATGCAAAATTTGTTGAAGGTCGCCGCCTGTTTGGAGATCCGAACAATAAGCTTAGTAATTTCATGGGAACCTATGACTTTGATGGCCCATCTTTCGATTGGGGAGATGAAGTGAATCCTAATATACCAGAGGTAAGCACAGCCTTTATATCAATTTTTTTTTTCCGGTATGAGGCTTTGATGAAAGAAAGTATTATGTACTAAAGCGCAGACAACAGCTACTGTAATGTTTGTTATTTTAAGACAAGTTGAGATTTTCACCTTATTTCCAGGAGCCTAAGGCAATTTTGACTGAAATTTGTTTCTTTGATAATTTTATATTTTTTTTTATATGGGCTTTACCTTTGCCGCTGTTTGAAGTAGATTTCAGACTTACACATGCTACATTTCTTCTATTTTTGTGCTGCAGAATGATCTAGTCATTTATGAAATGAATGTTCGTGCGTATACTTTTGATGAATCTAGTGGGCTTGATGCTGATTTACGGGGAAGCTATCGGGGTGTTATTGAAAAGGTAATGCTCCATTGAGTTTTGAATAATTTTATAGGATCACCTGACAGTCATTACTCATTTAAACTACCTTGGGAATTTACAGTATGCATTAACGTAGGGACGTACTCACGTATCAAACATTGTAGTGTAAATTGCCTCTGTGGCTGTCCTGTTGCTTAGCTGTTAGGTTTTCGGGAATGAGCTACTGTCAGGCGTGTCAGCTCCAGTCATTATTTTTCTGAACGACAGAGAGCTCTGGTTTTGTATGCATTTTCATTATTGTTCCTTTTGAAATTGTGCTTGAAACCAATTCTTGTTTGATGGTTTGTTACAAGTATATATTCATCCTTCCTCACGAGAAAAGAACATAAGGTTAGTTTACTGTTGAGGATCATCAATGCTTTTTACTGAAAACTAGTTAGAAGCATGCTTTCACGCTCATATTTCACTTCCTCCATTTACTTAGATTCATTGCTTCTTGCTCATGTTTTAGAAGATGAATAATTGGTGAGTGTAAAAGGGGATCGTAACTCACATGGAATGTTTTTGTGGGTTAGTGGTTACCCAAATGGAAATGTAGTGAACTAATTTCAATGTCCCATAAAGGAAAATGTAGTGATACCAAATTAATAGAGTTATATTCACTCTATTATTCAGAAGAATTTCATTGACCTGGACTTTATTTGAAGATTCCACATCTTTTGGAGCTTGGTATCAATGCTGTGGAATTGCTTCCAGTCTTTGAGTTTGATGAAATGGAGTTTCAAAGGCGTCCCAACCCTAGAGATCACATGGTATGTTGGAAATATTTTATATTTTATGCAGGCATTGTAGTGTGATATTATGTATTGCATTCTCTTTGGTGCTCTTAGATTCTTAGGTAATGCTTCTTTGAGTGTTGTGAGTCCTAGTTGCAGTCATGTTAATTACGCTCCATAAAATAGAATGGTTTTCAATATTTAAATGGCTATCCTTCATTTTAGTTGAGAGTGGATTTGACTTCATTCTAGTTTAACTTCCAACACTAGTATGCATGTTTATGCTGTTTTTTTGGTCATCGACAATGTTGGCCTCAATCTTAATTCAAATTTTGTTTTGACTCTTTTCACGGGTTCTCATTCATAAAGATTAATACTTGGGGTTATTCAACTATCAACTTCTTCGCACCAATGAGTCGCTATGCAAGTTCTGGTGGGGGACCTATTAATGCTGCATTGGAGTTCAAGGAAATGGTTAAAGCCTTGCATAATGCTGGAATTGAGGTATGTTGTGTCTTCTCCGTATGCTAGACACTTGCTGCACTTTTTTGACAGTTAAATGCTTGTAGAAGATGATTTTCTGGGTGTATCATATTCTGCTTTCCCGTTTACCCTACTTTCATTTTCCTTTGTCTGTGTACTGCTGTTGGTTAGCAACCAACAGTGCACATCATAAATAGAACGGTCACCACTACCTGCGATTTCAATCTATAATTCTGTTTTACTGCTTTTAATACTAGGAGCAACCAAAGTTTACTTGAAGTAAATCGTTATCCATTTTTTTTCCATTTGTACTAATCAATGTAGGTAACTTCTCTTGAACTGATAGATGGTTGTTTTGTGTGGATACATTAATTTTGCAGGTCATCTTAGATGTTGTATATAATCATACCAATGAAGGTGATGATAAATACCCATACACGACTTCGTTCCGTGGCATAGATAATAAGGTGAGAGATTGGAGAGCATTCATGTCATGCCAAGACCTCAGAGCAATTTTCGAATCATGTCTCCAAATGGAGTTTTATGCTTGCTTTGAATTATGTGCACATATGTGTGCGCACTTGATTGTGAAAGAATTTGTTATGTGTCTGCAGGTCTATTACATGGTCGACGTGGACAATGGTGGCAGGTTCATGAATTTTTCAGGCTGTGGTAACAAGATTAACTCTTTTTGCTATCAATTTTCGTGTAATGTTTCATTGAATTCCATGATTATTTCATCTCCACTTGGTGTCCATTATTGGTGAGCTTATATTTCAAATGCTTATAGCACTCAGATGGTGGACTTTATGCTTCTTATTGGTGTACTTTTTACATGGCTCTCTTTCCACGATTGCATTATAGACCTTTGTCTGCTTTAAAGTAGCAATATTGCAACAAACTAGTGAGTTTAGGACCCTTGCTCTTTTCTTGGGCAATATAGCACAGCAAATTTTTGTTTGCTGTCTGCATACCAATTAAAATTACCCTGCCAGAAGACTTCATTTACTGCTGCCTTCATTTTCTTTGAAAAACTTTTTATCATTTTTATGACCCATTAGCATTAGTCTAATAGGCCTTTACAGCTTGAACATGTAGTGCCCTTGTTCACTTACAACACTACTTTTGTTAAAAGCTGGTTTCTCAGATTTAAGATCCTTATAACTCATCTGTCAGATGCTTGTTGCACCATGTTCTTATCAAAGTGCTTCTTGCATCACGTTCTTTAATAATTGCTTCTTTCTCTCTTGGCTGCAGGGAACACCTTAAACTGTAATCATCCCGTGGTCATGGAACTTGTTCTTGACAGTTTAAGATACTGGTATGAAGTTGTAAACTCATACACTGTTGAATCAGCAGCATCAGTGGCTTGAGTGCTTATGATGGTTTTATATCTATGTTTATACTGGCTGCAATATTACATGCCCCCTTCCTAATACATATAGACACACTCAATGTCATGCTTTTAGAAACACTTTACATATTGGCCTGTGGGAGAGATGAGAGTAGGTTTGTATGTGTCAGAGGAACAGATATCTACTGGATTTACCAGTGGGTTGGAGTTTACAATAGAAAACTTAAGCTGGTGGAATTTTGGACCAAAAAAGTTTAACATGCACGTTCATCACTTCGTTGTCAGTAGTAAAATGAGTTGTCCTAATTAGCTGTTTGTGTATACCTATGTTTCTCCGACTCTGCTGCAAATGTCGGACACAGCATGGTGTAAGAGTGTCAGATACAATTATTTTCAGCCAAAGTTTTCAAATTATTGGTCTAAATGAAGTGTGGAAAGTGGCGTGTCATGTTGGACACTTCAATTGTTTGACACACGACTAAAGTGAAGCGTCGGAGTAACATAGTTGTATACTGCCGTTCTGTTCGTATAAGACGTGACTTGACCTTTCATAAAACCAAGTTAGTTAAAGCATACACTGTCATTGGCCTGTCCTTATGTGTGCCTAACTGCCCATTATACAAGATGATAATCTGATATCATATCAGGAGTTCTGGATACATATTTTTGTACTTTAGTTGGTTGGTGATAGGTGTATTGTAGTTATTTGAATTCTTTATGTCATGTCATCATTATGTAACACTATTTGCTTCTTTAAATTGTAGGGTGAATGAATACCACGTAGATGGGTTCCGGTTTGACCTTGCCAGTATTTTTTGTCGTGGAACTGATGGTTCACCGCTGGATGCACCTCCTATTGTGAGGGTAAGCTTTGTAACCGTCTCATTGTTGAACAAACATGTGTTTGAACAACTGGGTAATCATGTCTGTGTTGGCTCATTTAAGATGATGTATTCTATGACCAGCCTTGAATCCTGTCATATACATGAATTGTGTCAATATCCATTCAGCAACTCAACTAAATGACCGTGGTTAATAAAGTCCACGGTGTTTAATCATCGTCTGCTTATAGCAGTTAAACTCCAAATCAACTTCCATGGTATTCGACTGATGTTATCTCTTAGCTTGTTCACGCATATCAAGTTTGGACAAGATATGGTAAAAACCAGCGTGGTTAACTAAATCTTGTTTTCACGATTCATTATCCAGAACTGTTAGAATAATTGAAAAGCTTCATGTCAACTTCCATCCTCTTGAAGGGTTATGAATGCCACGAGAAATAAATGGTCATTAAGACCACCTTCATTGCGGAAGTGTCGTCGCATATTTTCTTTCATCTGACTTCATTGCCTCATTTTAATACCGTGGTTACAATAGTTAGATCTTTGGGCGCTTCATTAGCAACTTGCTTGGATTGAACAAGTTGTTTCTCTTTTTGCATTGGTTAAATGGTTATACTATAGGTTCTTAAGAATCTTTAAACTGTACTGCAGAATCGTGAATAATGTTGGCCAATTGATGTATACAAGTTTATCAATAGTCTTTAGTTGGTTCAGCATTCATCCTATAATAGTCTGGTTTTATGTACTGGAGAGTCTGAGCCTTGTATTCTGTTTGATAACTTATGCTACAACTTTTAAATGAACATCTGAAAGAACTTGATGTTTGTGCACGATATTACGTTATTTATCACAGGCCATTGCAAAAGATGCTGTCTTGTCAAAGTGTAAGATAATTGCGGAACCTTGGGATTGCGGAGGTCTTTATCTTGTCGGAAGTTTTCCTAATTGGGACAGGTATGTCTTCTGAGATTTACAGATTATACTGACAGAATATTGTGACTAATTGAACATGACTCTTTGTATTATTTATTGCGAGGAAGAAATACAACAAAAAACAATAAGAGCCTTTTCCTGATAGACTGGCAATTACATGCATCGTCATCCAAACCACTAATGGCAATCTACGTTTATTATCTACAAAAAAAAGTCATAAGACTGTACTAGTATGTTCTCAATTTTCGAGCGTCTAAATGAGGCCTAGTTGGTCCTCGTCTCACCTGGAAAAACCAACCAAACCGATTCTCCCTCATCTTTGCTCCATTAGACATAACTCCTGCCCTTACATTTTTGACATATCAGCATAGGAGTGATGTGGCATCTACTGCCTGTGTAATCTAACAGAAGCAGCCATTTTCGTTTATGAAGTTATCTGGAACTTTTTTAAAGATTCTTTTGGGAATCGGGACCTAATTCACAATTGTTTGGGAACCACCTCTGCAGATGGGCAGAATGGAATGGCAAGTATCGTGATGATGTGAGAAGATTTGTGAAGGTATCAAGTTTTGTGATTAATTAGTCTCAGAAATTATGTTCCGTTCGAGGGAGGGTACTGAACTAAAACCATCTTTAAATTCTCATATTGGGATTCGTTTTAGACTGAACTTGAGCTTGTTTGTCATTTTAAGTAACACTCACTGAATGATGTTATGTACCCAAAAAAAAGAATGATGTTGCAATGATTTAGATAGTAAGATGCCGAGTTAGATCTCATATTTTTTTCAGCACTATGTTATCATATTCAAGAGGATGAATGATGATATGTACAATAGTGACGGGACTAGTACTATGTCGAGTACAAATAGTTACCTCATCTTTGCTAATAACAACTGCTCTCCTACCCAAAATTGTCTCTTTTATATTTCAGTGAAGCAGGTGTCATTTTACTAGATATGAGGGCTGTGTACAAGGGCCTCAGGGTTTTAACTTTAGTCTTTATGTGCGTAATGCAGGGTGACTGCGGTATGAAAGGAAGTTTTGCAACTCGCATAGCAGGATCTTCAGACCTATACAAAGTATGCGTCATTCAGTTTGAAATTTTAAAGGAACATCCCAACAGTATATAAATGTGGCTTTGAGCAACCTTTTCACATACTTATCGCTTAATATTGGTTGAGCTTTTGAATCTTCTCAATGCTTATTGTCTATATCTGCTAAGCAGTGGGTCTCTTCAGCTAGTTGATTTTGATGTCAAATTATATTCGTTATTTGACAGAGAATTGTGGATACACAGTTGTGAGTTACCTCTGAAGTATACTGCTGCCTATGTTATTGCAGGTAAACAAGCGGAAGCCATACCATAGCATCAACTTTGTTATTGCTCATGATGGATTTACTCTTTATGATCTTGTGTCATACAATTTCAAGGTAATCTAGTCGACTTTTATGATACTTGATGAGTTGGTTTCTCTCGGTAAATTTTATCGAATTGTTTTGTAGCATAATGAGGAAAATGGAGAGAACGGCAATGATGGATGCAATGATAACTTTAGTTGGAACTGTGGATTTGAAGGTAAATATCGCCTTAATTCAATACAGAATTTCATGCTACATTTACTTGTGACATTGGTTAGTCAAGAGTCGTTTAAAGGAAAATATTGCCTTAATTCAATATACCGTTTCTTGCTTCTATTATCTATGAAATTGTAGTCAAAAGTCGTTTCAAGGAAAGAAATTTATGCCTCAATGTTGTACTTTTATATGATAAATGTATATTTGAATATGCAACTTTCAGGTGTCGTTGTACTGCCCCATATGCTCGTAGGGTTTTTTAGTACTCACACTTTTTTTTAGCTTTGGCGAACTCTGTATTTTCGGTAGACTTGCACTCTTAACGTATGTTGTTGGTGACTTGGTGCTTTGTGTCTAGAAAACTGTCGCCGTAGAAATGCAAGAACGTGTATCCCTGGCATTTTTTTCTGTGGGTTTGGAAGGAGGGAGGGAGGGGATTTTCAAATAATGATTTGGTTCAGTTTCCAACTTGAAGATTCCCCTAAAATGCCGAAATCAATACATACCTACAAATCAGGAATCTTAAAAAAGCCTGAATATGTTATTGATATGTTTAGTTCAGTGGCAAGTTATAGTTCTTCTCTGTTGTGGGATATTGGGGAGATCGGAAGTGAGCAACTATACAACCAAGAGTTACAGAACCTGTGTAGGTGATTTTCTTCTGTAGGCCATACCGTTGGGAGCTTTTAAATTTTGCTAGCATTTTTCTATCTTACTTCAATCATCTTAGTTGCAGTTCACACGGGAACCAGTTTTCATAGTAAATTAATGAAAAAGTAGAGAGAAATGGTAAAGTAAAGAGAAGAGGGACGAGATAAAATAGTATTAACAATATTTACTCCATTATCTTCGGAATCTGCAAATATAGCAAGGCAATAACCACAATCAATCTCTTCCTCAATCAATTGATATTCACATTGTAAATATAGAATGATATATATTCTTGTCTAGAGGCTCCCTTTCCTAGCCTTATTTAGTCACCTCTCTAGCCTATATAAACAGCTTGTATATCCCCTCTCAATGTACATTCAATATACATCAATATAATCATCTTACATGGTATCAAGGAGTCACAAAAGATCCTCCAAAAACCTTCTCTCACCCGTCCAGCCACCTTCAAACGCATCTCCCTTGCTTCAACCGTCCCTGTCAACCCCACCCCCACCACCATGTCGAACCACGAAATAACAGTCCCCAACCCACACGAAACCGCTGCACCACTCACCTCTCTCAACCTCAATCACTGTGTCAAACTCAACCCTCTCAACTACACCTCTTGGCACTTCCAACTAACACACATCCTCTTTGGCTATAGCCTATTAGGCTTCTTAGACGGCTCAAATCCGTCCCCTTCACCAACAATTGTCGGAGACGACAAAACTGAAAAACCAAATCCCGCATATTTCACTTGGCTTAAACAAGACGGCCTGATTCTCGGTGCACTTATGGACAGAACTGTCCGCAGCCGTTCAAGCCCTCATTGTCCGAGCCAAAACCTCGAAAGAGGCTTGGGACATTCTAGCACGAACCTATGCTAACCCATCTCTAGCACACATATTCCAAATCAAGGATCGCCTTGATTCAATCGTGAAAACCACTGATCAATCTATCACCGATTACATGAATGCTATAAAAGCATGTATTGATCAA
>LHUT01000898.1:14012-24909 GCA_001412135.1 Silene latifolia subsp. alba
TTGATCAATACATGCTTTTATAGCACTCATGTAATCGGTGATAGATTGATCAGTGGTTTTCACGATTGAATCAAGGCGATCCTTGATTTGGAATGTGTGTGCTCGAGATGGGTTAGCATAGGTTCGTGCTAGAATGTCCCAAGCCTCTTTCGAGGTTTTGGCTAGGACAATGAGGGCTTCAACGGCTGCGGACAGTTCTGTCCATAAGTGCACCGAGAATCAGGTCGTCTTGTTTAAGCCAAGTGAAATATGCGGGATTTGGTTTTTCAGTTTTGTCGTCTCCGACAATAGTTGGTGAAGGGGACGGATTTGAGCTGTCTAAGAAGCCTAATAGGCTATAGCCAAAGAGGATGTGTGTTAGTTGGAAGTGCCAAGAGGTGTAGTTGAGAGGGTTGAGTTTCACACAGTGATTGAGGTTGAGAGAGGCGAGTGGTGCAGCGGTTTCGTCTGGGTTGGGGACTGTTATTTCGTGGTTCGACGTGGGGGTGGGGTTGACATGGACGGTTGAAGCAAGGGAGATGCGTTTGAAGGTGGTTGGACGGGGTGAGAGAAGGTTTTTGGAGGATCTTTTGTGACTCCTTGATACCATGTATTTATAAATAGAACTCAAAAATAGAAGCAAGGAGATTATATTGTGACAACTCAAAAAGGAAAGTGAGAAGACTATGTTGGGATGCAGGGAGTAGAACCAATGAAATTCAATTAGCTTGAATAAGTGAAGGCGTAAACTAGGTAAAAGCTGACAATCTCATTCTGCCATACTCCTCTCGAAAGTATATTGAGGTCCTATGATAAACGGTGAAAATATGCATATGGGTCAGTTGACAGCAGTTCTGATTCATCAGTTTAAAAATCTAACTGTGTGGGTTCACCTGGTGTTCTGACTTCTGATTTATTCTTCTTACAGATGCTTTTTTTTTTTTCATAAAGCTCTGATGACTGTGATGAGTCTGATCCATTATATATTCTGACTCAGGAGAAACGACAGATTCACATATTGTTGGTCTACGGTCAAGACAAATGAAAAACTTCCATTTGGCTTTGATGATATCTCAGGTAACTACACTTCATGCTCTTTCAGTTTTTGAGAATACTAAAGCAGTCGAAATTTTTTGTAACCTCGCTGGTAATTTTGATATCTCTTACAGCCTTAGCAACTGTTTTATGTCTGACCAGAAGTTATAATCAGTTCATCTGTGGAAGTCAAATTGAGACATTATAACTGAGATGGAAACCGTAGTACTTTGTGAACACGGGAAGTTCGAATTGGAGCTACAGCTTGAGATGCATACTATGTTGCCTCTTTGTTCATAATTTCTTCTAAACTCACAGCTTTACCAGTGACCTGTAGGGTTTTCCTGCAGAAGTTGAAGGTTCAATATTTTCTATGTATTTTATGGCATGTGTTTGTTAATGGATCACTTGTTTTTTATAGGGTACACCGATGATGCTAATGGGTGATGAATATGGCCATACTCGGTTTGGAAATAACAACAGTTACGGACATGACACAGCCATTAACCACTTCCAGTGGACCAAGGTATGAAGCTCCCAGTTATCTGCAGCTGTGATATTAACCTTTCACAGAGGAGTGAAGGTGAATTATGTTCAACTTAATTCCTGACGTGTTTCCCTTCAACTATAATGAGAAGTTAGAGGCAAAGAAAGGAGACCATTTCAGGTTTTTTGCTGAAGTTATCAAGTTCCGCAGAAGGCACGACATCTTCAAATGTGAAAATTTTCTTACCATGGTAAACACATGTAGCTTCCTGTCGTGATTTACAGATTTGAGAGTCAATTATTGCCATCTTAAGTCATTGGAAATGTGTTTCTGCTCCCTTGAAAATATGAAACCATGACTTTCAAATTTAACTTGGAGCAGAAGACGGTATAAAGGTATAAAGACCTTTAAACGGGGGAAATGTGTGGAATTTGACAACAAATGAGAGAGAATATCAAAATATCTTACATAAAAAATACAGTGGGATGTATATTGCATGCCTATAAATGTTATTTGCACAGTTTTTGTTTTTTAGGATCATGCCCGTAGAAGGGTCAGGGTCGTCTTAAAATAAATGGAGGCCCGGTGCATCACAAAAAATTGAGGCCCCAAATGTAAATGTATGAGTGTACTATACGTCGAGGTTTATATTAAATTTCATCAATAAAGCTTCTAAATTCAGTGGTCAAAACCGGAGGCCCAGTTCCGCCGCCTGTGGTCGCCCGTGGTATTAGACGCCCCTGAGAAGGGTAATCACTTGAGGTGGGGGGATAATGAGACGGTGTGATTCTCTGTGATCAAAAGTACTATTATTCTACACCAATTTCAACAAAGTTATCCCTTAAGATTTTTGGGAATACTGCTTTGGTTATTTCATACTCTGTACTAAAATCAAATCTTTTTAAATATTTCAGGAGGACGTAACTTGGCATGAGGACAACTGGAGCAATGACGAGAGTAAATTCATAGCTTTCACGTAAGATACAATCCAACTCACCTTTTTTGCTGGATCCTTTATGCTGCTGAAATAGAACTGTCTATTCGACTCTTCTGTGTAGACATGCTGTTGCATGTGTTCTTTACCTCTGTAATCTACGCAGACTTCATGGTGAAGATGGTGGGAACGTCTTTTTGGCGTTTAATGCTCATGATTACTTTGTTGAAGCTGTTATTCCTTCACCACCTCAGAATAGGCAATGGTTGCGAGTGGTTAGTCTTTTCTTTAGTTTACATTATTCAAAATTGTTAGATGTCTGGTGTTTCACTTCATTCCTGTCATACTCCCTCTTTTCAAGCCGTTCCCATATGTTAAATTTTGAACAAACGTATGGAGATGACTTTAAAAAGTGAGTAATTTCTTTGATGTTTGCAATAACCAACATTAACAGTGTCTTAAAGGCCTCTGTCTATGGGAGGGTAAGAGGGGTTGGATGTAGGCAGCTTTATTCACATGTTGAAACACACAAAAAGGGTGTTCCTAAACATATGGAACACTTCATCGGGTTGACTATTTCTTCAAAATATAAACAATTCAATTGGCCATCTTCATTTGAGTGCTGATGATACGTGGAATGGATGAACCATTTGGCATTTGACACTTATTTATTCCATTGCTCACACCACCGTATTTCTAGGCTACACCATAGCAGGTGGTCATAGACCAAAGAAAGGGGTCTCCTGTGGGCTTTAAGCGGTGGCTAGTGATTCCTAGGATCAGAGGGAAAGCCTTTGCTTTAAATGACCATAAACTATGTACTCCGTATAGCTTTGGTATATTGCTCCTGCAAATGCGTTTAGTTGGGATCAACTTCGTAAAAATAAAGGTTGCGTTTCTTTGGTGAATGTATCAGGTGGACACAAACCTAGAGTCTCCTAATGATTTTGTATCTGAGGGAGTAGCAGGCATTGGAAGCACTTATAATCTAGCGCCCTTTTCATCAATTTTGCTTCAAGCAAAGTGATGGAAATGCATCAAATAATTATGCTAATCATCATATTCACGGCGAAGTCTATTATTAGATTTACCACTTCCTTCCAACCACAAACCAACTTGTTTGAGGACTATTGTTCAGAAGTTAATTCAGATCAAGAAAACTGGAGGAGTTCGGTAAGTACTTGCGGCTTACCGCCTTAGTAAGATAAGACATGCATCTTTCATTTAATAAAACTACTTATGGTTAGTAATAATTTGTTACGGTCATAGAACTAGTACTGTCGTTTACACAGATCAAGAATAAGACGAGCATAAAATATACGCTCATGAAGTGATAGAATCATAGTAAGATATGCTCAATGGTAATATGAGGATAGAATTCAATCCCTCTTTATAAGGGTATATATTCTAATTATGTACTGTAAAAAATTCTACGATAATATAGCATATTATGGCAAAGCCCTTTTGGAATATCTGTGCATAAGATGGCTAGTATAAACCTAGGTAGTTAACTCTTTGATCTTGAATGTTTTCCATTTGTTTAGGTTGTTGATTTGTATGTTTTTATTCCGACATAGCTTAGATATAACTTTGGATGTTTCGCTTTGTTATTTCTCTGAAATGTATTCTGATCGTTTTTACCGTCAACCCCTTTCTTTCAATTTTTTTAAATGTACTAATTATCGAACAACGATGTTATGACAAAACACGTCTTATGAGTTGAGCTAGCTTACATTAGTGTGTCGTAATGAACAAATGTTGCCGGACATCAATGTAGTCATTTTCAGCTGAGCTAGCTTATGAGCTATCGCTCACGGTCAACTTCCGTCGATCACCAGGCATCAATCTAGTCATTTTCAGACGTTCATCAAGCTGCAGACGATGGTTTTACATGAGCAAGCAAAGGGAAACGGAGTCAGGTAATTAAATCAGCAGACTCCATTATAATAGCGTTAGCGATTACATTTTGTGCACAAATTATACAAATAAGACCGTCTTACAGGGTGTCAACTCATACGGTCCATATTTTGGCTAAACCCTCGTTTATTACTATCAATAAATGAGTGTCTTTATACATAAAAGGACCGTCTCTCCCTATAAGACGGTATTGTCTCATTTCACATGTCTGAAGTATGTATGGTGAAGGTGGTGAGATGTCATTGTTGTTTTCTTCGTAAATGTGTGGACTTGTAATATATGAGTATCTTTTAGGGCGGTGACAAGTGAAATTACACCTAACCATGTAGAATTATATGGTAAGGAAAACAAACAAGTTATCGGAAACTTAGAATTTAGGCTTTTCTGGCCTTTCGGAATTGGGACCATTGATTTCTGCTATAATGTCCTTTGCTGCTTTAGCCTAGCCTGCCTAAAATGCATCAACAATGGACAGTAGATCAGGATGTTACATCTTTGATAAAAGCATTGTCTGTCCATTACAGAGCAAAGGATAAAATGTGGCACAAATTATAGAATAAGACGGTGTTGGTGACATTGTGATACGGTCATTTTCTATAAAAAAAAATAACTCATTTATATTACTATCAATAAATGAGCGGTTTTTATGAAAAAAAGATATGAGACCGTCTCACGCAATAGATACTGAAAATTTGGACATAGTTTTTTACATTTAGAAAAAAATGACGATTAGGTTTAATTTCGTCTCCAATGTTGAATTTGTTTAGTTTTTATTATCGACTTGAATTCGTCATAACCCGTTGACTTGTTAATTAGGGTCTTTCCTGCTGCGTTACTCTGACTCTTTGACACGGGTGTCGTGTCTGACATGTGTCTAGTGTCGGATACGGATATTTTGTGTGATTTTTCAATTTTGTGATCTATAGAAGTGTCGTGTTGGTATTGGACAAGTAGATGTCGGACATACAACACAGCAGCTAAGTGAAGTTCCAAAGTCGAAAAGACTTGTATAAGTGGGTAAGATGTGGGTGTTTTAGAAATGTTGAACTAGTGTAGAGTTTGATAACGTACTACATACTTAATGAACAAAATGAAGAATTTCAACGCGCATATATGCACATATTATCAATGTTTTATTTTTAAGTGTAACAAGTGTAAAGTGTTTGATAACCTATCTTTCTTCTACACCAAGTCTATGACGAGATTTAATGGTTTTACCTAACTATGATAATTTAAGGTTTTTGTCGAATAATCGATTTAATTTTTGGAAATCGCTAACTGGCGAAGGACCTAAACTTGGTTGAATGGTTGGATTATAGTCGATGGTGAAATATTAGTATCTATTTATACATTTTAGTTATTTATTTACCTTTACTTGGGCGTAAGCGTAACAATAAAATCGGGTGAACAGATTATTTTTTGCCATATGTAAAGGACTTTATTGCAAATTTGTTTGTTTGCTTGCTGAACTCATGACCCAACAATGCAATAAAGAGGCAACTCTGCAAATGCATCACTTCTCCTTACTACACGATGTTACGTTCTTATGTATATATGTACGTAGTAGTCAGTCCTTGGGAACAACTGAACAAGTTTATTTTGGCTTTGACAACCTTTTAGATTTCAAAATTCACCAATTTTTGTTTCAAATCGTTTTAACTTCACATATCTCTCACATCCGACTAAAATAGAGATAAAAATAAATGGAGGACGTAAGTTAAGACAGTTTTAAACAAGACTAATTTAAAATTTGCATAGGAGTCTGGAGTCGTGTAATTTGGAAAGTGGTGTTCTACGACCATTGGATTGTCTTGTTGATTTAGTGACAATATATGATGGTCGATTGGTCGTAGACGTGACACGTAAAATATGATGGTTGCACGTAACTTTGATTTTTTTTTATTTTTTTAAAGTTGGTAATCAATTAAACCATCATAATACACAGTAAAATTTTGGCTTAACCCTTAAGATTAAATCATTTAAGAAAGCTGTCACATATGATGTATACTTCGTATAAATTAACATTGTGATATGTAACCAGTTAGCTATCAACAAGTCACCAAATAACGTGCTAATCATAACGGTCGACTTATATCTTTAGGATTTAACATACTTTAATCATCTGTACTTTGCAACTTTTTAAAATAAAAATGAGTGAATAACGGTCCAAAACCATGCCCCATCATTATCGACCTAACACCCACAACATAAACAGCCTATGCGCTCACTTTTCCACCCTTCCATCACCGTCCTTTGCATCTCTAACTATCCACATGGACACCTCTAATTCACAAAATCACGTATTCGTATTAAATTTAAAACGGATTAAGATAGTAAATGGGAAAAAAGGAGTATGTCTTACATATGTAAGTAATAGAATATGCCAGTATGTGATAAACGAGCCTGATCACAAACTCTGGTAATAATGAAAATTTGATTACTACATCTTATTTGGGACCGAATTCGAATCGTGTAACTTCTGATACGAACCCAGACACGTGGTAGAAAAATCGGAAAAAAATTAAATTTAGACCGGCGCAACCTTTAGAACGGCTCAAATTTAACTATATAATACACGGTTTTCGTGATTTCAGGTTTCCGGAGCAAAAATATCCGGAAATCATAAGCGACCACACAAATTTTGAGAATCAAGAGAAGACAATTCAGGGCACCGATATACTACGATAAACCAGCCTTGGCACAAACTCAGATAATAGTGAACATTTGATTATTACATGTTATTTGGGATCGAAACGTGGTATAAAAATAAGAGAAAGTTAAATTTAGACCGGCACAACCTTCAGAACGACTCAAATTTAAGTGTATAATACACGGTTTTCGTGATTTTAGTTTTCCGAAGCAAAAATATCCTGAAAGCACACGAACGGTTCTTTAGGTCAGATTAAGCGATCACACAAATTTTGAGGATCAACACAGAACATTTGAGAATGCTAATATACGATAAACGAGCCTAGGCATAAACTCTGATAATAGTGAAAATTTTACTATTACTTGTTATTTGAGACCGAAATAGAATCAGATAACTCCTGAAACGAACGCGGACATGTGGTAAAAAAAACAGAGGAAAGTGAAATGTAGTCCGGTACAACCTCCAGAACGGCTCAAATTGAAATGTATAATACACGGTTTTCGAGAGTAAGGGTCGCGGTGCACAAATATCCGGAAATCACACGGACTGTTACTTAGGTCGTCAGATAAAGCGACCACACAAATATTGAGAATCAACAGAGATATATGAGGGTGCCGGTATAAGATGAACCTGTGTGGGCACAAACTCAAATAATAGTGAAAATTTGATTATTACATGTTATTTGGGGCCGAAATCGAATCGGATAACTCGTGATACGAACTCGAACACGTGGTAGGAAAAACAGGAGAAAATGAAATTTAGTATGGTAGAACCTCCAGAACGGATCAAATTTAAGTGTATAATACACGTTTTTTCGGGATTTCAGGTTGCCGGAGCAAAAATGTCCGGAAATCACACGAACGGTTCTTTAGGTAAGATAAAGCGGCGACGCAATTTTTGAGGAGTAACAGAGGATATGTGAGAGTGCCAGTAAGCAATAAATTAGCATAGGTAAAAACTCGGATAGTAGTGAAAATTTTATTAATACTTGTTATTTGGGGCCGAAATCGAATCGGTTAACTCCTGAAACGAACTCGGATATGTGGT
Source organism: Silene latifolia subsp. alba (assembly GCA_001412135.1). NCBI lineage: Eukaryota > Viridiplantae > Streptophyta > Magnoliopsida > Caryophyllales > Caryophyllaceae > Silene > Silene latifolia. The sequence goes on from LHUT01000898.1 coordinate 22,062, forward strand.
AGAACAAACAGAAGAAAAGGAAATATAGTCCGGTACAACCTCTAGAACGGCTCAAATTGAAGTGTATAATAATACTAGGTTTATCTGATTTCAGGGTCCCGGTGCAAAAATATTCGGAATTCACACTGACGGATCCTTAGGTCAGAAAAAACTACCACACAAATATTGAAAAGCAACAGAAAACATTTGAGGGTGCCAGTATGCGATAAACGAGCCTGGTTACAAATTCTGATAATAGTGAAAATTTGATCATTATATCTTATTTGGGGCCGAATTCGAATCGTGTAACTCATGATACGAACCCGGACACGTGGTAGAAAAATCGGAAGAAAATTAAATTTAGACCGGCACAACCTCCAGATCTGCTCAAATTGAAGGGTATAACACATGGTTTTCGGGATTTCAAGGCCCCGGTGCTAAAATATTCGGAAAACACATGGACGCTTCCTAAGGGCGGATAAAACGACCGCAACATTATCGAAAAGCAACAGAGAACATTTGAGGATGACGGTATGCGATAAACGACCTTGGTTACAAACTCTGATAATAGTGAAAATTTGATTATTACATCTATTTTGGGGCCGAAATCGAATCGTGTAACTCCTGATACGAACCTGAACACGTGGTAGAAATATAAGAAGAAAAATAAATTTAGACCGGCACAACCTTCAGAACGGCTCAAATTTAAGTGTAATACAAGGTTTTCGTGATTTCACGTTTCCGGAGCAAAAATATCCGGAAATCACACGAACGGTTCTTTAGGTCAGATTAAGCGACCACACAAATTTTGAGGATTAACAGAGGACATTTTAGGGTGCCGATATATAATAAACGAGCCTGCGCATAAACACTGATAATAGTGAAAATTTTATTATTACTTGTTATTTGGTTGCCGAAATCAAATCGGATAACTCCTGAAATGAACTCGGATATGTGGTAGAAAAAGCAGAAGAAAATGGAATGTGGTCGGGTACAACCTCGAGAACGTCTCAAATTGAAGTGTATAATACACGTTTTTCGGGAATAAAGGTCACGGTGCAAAAATATCCGGAAATCACATGGACGGTTACTTAGGTCAGATAAACCGACCACACAAATATTGAGAATCAACAGAGATATATGAGGGTGCTTGTATGCGATGAACCTGTGTGGCACAAACTCAAATAATAGTGAAAATTAGAGTATTACCTGTTATTTGGGGCCGAAATCGAATCGGGTAACTCCTGATATGAACCCGAACACGTGGTAGAGAAATCAGAAGAAAGTGAAATTAAGTCCGGTATAACCTCCAGGACAGCTCAAATTTAAGTGTGTATAATACACGATTTTTCGGGATTTCAGATTGCCGCAACAAAAATGTTCGAAAATCACACGAACAGTTCTTTAGGTCAGATAAAGCGACCACACAATTTTTGAGGAGTAACAGAGGATATGTGAGGGTGTCGGTATGCATAAAACCACCATGGGTAAAAACTGGGATACTAGTGAAAATTTTATTAATACTTGTTATGTGGGGCCGAAATCGAATTGGATAACTCCTGAAACGAACTCGGACATGTGGTAGAAAAAACAAAACAAAATTAAATGTAGTCCGGTACAACCTCCAGAACGACTCAAATTAAATTGTATAATACACGGTTTTCGGGAATTCAGGCTTCAGTGCAAAAATATTCGGAAATCACACGGACGGTTCCTTAGGTCAGATAAAATGACCACAAAAATATTGTGAAATAACAGAGAACATTTTGAGGGCACCAGTATACGATAAACGAGCCTCGTCACAAACTCGGATAATAGTGAAAATCTGATTATTTCATCTATTATGGGCCGAAATTGAATCGTGTAACTCCTTATACGAACCAGGACACATGGTGGAAAAATCAGAAGAAAATTAAATTTTGTCTGGCACAACTTCCAGAACGGCTCAAATTTAAGTGCATAATACACAGTTTTCGGGATTTTAGGTTATCGGAGCAAAAATATCCGGAAACTTCACGAACGTTTCTTTAGGTCAGACTAAGCGACCGCACGATTTTTGAGGAGTAATCGAGGATATGTGAGGGTGCTGGTATGCGATAAACTAGCATGGGTAAAAACTCGGATAATAGTGAAAATTAGATTAATACTTGATATTTGGGGTCGAAATCGAATTAGATAACTCCTGAAACGAACTTGCACCTCTGGTAGAAAAAACAGAAGAAAATGAAATTTAGTTCAGTACAACCTCAAGAACGGCTCAAATTGAAGTATATAATACACGGTTTTCGAGATTTCACGGTCCCGATATGATGCAAAAATATTCGGAAATCACATAGTGGGTTCCTTAGGTCAGATTAAACGACCACACAAATATTGAGACACAACAAAGAACATTTAAGGGTGCTATTATGCGATAAACGAGCATTGTCACAAATTCTAATAATAGTGAAAATTTGATTATTACAATCTTAATTGTGGCCGAAATCGAATCGTGTAACTCTTGATACAAGCCCGGACACGTGTTAGAAAAATAAGAAGAAAACTAAATTTAGAACGGCACAACTCCGGAACGGCTCAAATTTAAGTGTACAATACACGGTTTTCGGAGCAAAAATATCCGGAAATCACACGAACGGTTCTTTAGGTCAGATTAAGCGACCACAAAAAATTTGAGAATCAATAGAGGAAATTTGAGGGTGCCGGTGTACGATAAATGAGCTTGGCCATAAACTTTGATAATAGTGGAAATTTGATTATTACTTGTTATTTGGGGTCGAATTCGAATCGGATAACTCCTGAAACGAACTCGGACATGTGGTAGAAAAAACAGAAGAAAATGAAATGTAGTCCGGTACAACCTCGAGAATGT
>LHUT01000899.1:0-11068 GCA_001412135.1 Silene latifolia subsp. alba
GAAGGAGTGAGACCTGCTACAATTCTTTAGAATACTGTAATGAGGGCGGAAGCTAAGTTAGTAGTATTTTAGGGTGAATAGCGGACTGGAAGGACCTTTTCATTACCCCTTAGACTGATACATGTGATTGATTTGTGACCTTAGTTGTAGACACAATTACACAATAATAATAATATGTTATATTTTTTTTAAATCTAACTTTAAGATATTGTAAGTTAGTGTTATCATGTAAACTTTGCGGTTTTAAAACTTTTAAATTATGGTAGGAATGGACTAAATTATCTTTTCGAGATAGACAAACCTAAATTGAGGCGGACACTATTATGCATTATAAAACCGAATCGGATCCGGTTTCCGAAATCTGGATATCCAGATTTTCGGATTCCGGATTTCTAGATATCCGAATTATTTGGACTGGATCTGATTCCCAAAAATTCATAATTTTAAAACTGTATTCGATGGTAGTTTTGTGGATCGGATATACGGTTTTAATCAGCCCAATGTCTTGTTGTATGATCATCATGGTTGTTCTCAGGGGTTTCTTTTTGGATTCAATGGTAGCCTTTGTGGTATTCTTGGTGATTGGAGATTTGGAGGCTCTTTGTTGGGTCTCGTAAGGTTTAGTGGGTCGGGCTCTTTCTTTGTTTGGAGTTGGTTTTAGGGTTAATGTAGTCTCAATCTATTGAGGAGCGAGTTCTGCAGGTTTGAGTATAGTAGGGCTTGTCGATGGTCTAGAGGTATCAATCGGGTCACTCGGGTTGGTTACGGGTCGGGTTAAAGCGGATCGGGTCATATCGGGTTTGGATTATATCGGGTCAATGACGGGTTCATGTCGGGTCGGGTCATCAACGGGTGACAAGTCGGGTCGGGTCATTAGTGGGTCAGTGTCGGGTCAGGTTATCAAGATATATTTTATCTTATATATTTCGTTTTAGATGATAATTTTATGTTTAAATAATGGCTAGGTGTATTAATTGTACTTTTAAATGAAAATAATTAACATGAATGTCAATTTGGTGTTATTTAAATCATTATTAAGCTAGTTCATTATCGGGTCATCTATCGAGTTAAAAAAATATCGGGTCACGGGTCGGGTTGGGTCGGTCGGTTCAGGTCGGGTTCGGGTTGTAAAAAATAAGGCTGCTATCGGGTCGGTTCGGTTTCGGTTCACCCAATTTTCGGGTTGTATCGGGTCGGATTTTGGGTGGATCGGGTCGGATTTTGGGTGGATCGGGTCGGATTCCTAGCGAGGGTCAGCTTTTGCCAGCTCTATACGATGGAGTTAGTTGGGTTTAATGCGGTGATTTCATCCCTTAATCTAATGTTGTTTAGTCCTTGTTTATTGTTATGTTTGTTTTTCCAAATAATTTCCTCATATGGTCATATGGCATCTCTATTTCACCATTAAGACTGCTCTTTCATTCTCAAGAGTGCCCTTTCCACCGAAGTCAACTTCAAAACCTCCACTAAAACGTCGTTGTAGACCTTATCATGTCCTAGGTGACATGCAGGAACGTCCGAGTAGAGCGTTGGTCTTCATAATGTTCCCTGGGCCGGGCGGGCCGGGCTCTCTTGGTCAGACCCGAGCCGGACCCGAGGGAGGGGCGGGCTTGGGCAGGCTGGGCTGGGATATGCTTGAACAGGACCAGGCCCGAGGCAGGCCAAGAGCGGGCCGGACCTTACCAATTTATTTTTATTTCTTATTTTTTTTTGCTAAAATGGCGGGCCAAGGCCGAGCCGGAATTTTAGGACCAGGCCCGGGGCCAGGGCGGGCCACGACCGGGCCGAGCCAGGTCAGGTCAAGTTGCATAAAATAACAGGCCAAGGCGGGTTGGATCCGGGTCGGGTCAGCCCGTGCTGATGGCCAGCTCCACTAAGAAGGAACTCGAAAGTCCCTGTCGCCATTTGCACAACCAATTCAGATTCCCCCAAATGTTTGCAGGTAAGCAACTTGAAGTATCCCCACAACCTCTATCCAAATCCACGTCCATTGTCAACCCCATGTCAATTTCAACAGCGCAGGCATGACTACCACCTTACGACTTACGTGGATGTTCATGTTGTGCAAGGACAAGATGCTGAAGTACAATGCTGATGAAGTTGGAACCGTTGATGAAACTAGCTTTTATATGAAACATTGAAGAGAGTCTATGACAGTTAAAACTCATTTGAAGCCGTCGATGATACTTTTATATATAACATTGAAACAACGGTCTATAACTCGTCGAAAGTATCCAACACAAGTGCATTCTAACTTCCAAATACCTGAACCATTATTTTATGGAAAAAATTAGCTCAATATGACGCATGCAAGTGTTATACCATCTCCTCTCCGAGTGTCAAGTTTCTGACTCAGGCATTATAGGGGATAAGAACACTCCAAGTAACATACAATAACAGAAAGGACATGAATCCAATTTAACAGCAAAACACTATACAAACCTAAAATTATACTTTTCTTCCACCCAATATAACGGCTTACACATTTTTTTCATTGTCCAATAAAACAATTATAGCCGCTTACAAAGTACATAACACTGTACCTGAAGGAAAAAAATTGTAGATGGCACTGTTGTACAGAAGAATACCTCCGCGACTCTTGCATTATTGTACAAATTGGCATAAATGGTTGGAACCATGGTAAAAATATCAGTTCAATCTCGATCTTGGAATCAGCTTTTGTATCCTAATCTCATTCAGTGCGTGATAACTGTGGCCGACATATGCTCAAGATAACCTTCAAAACACTAACAAAGCAATTGCGACACAGCGTCGGCAGCCCAAGTTTGACACCATGGTTGGAACTAATCTACATTGTATCTAAAGGTTTCCCTACCCAATATGTACACACGGATGAATTTACTATTACTATTACTATAGCAGTAACAATAACAAAACTAACCTGTATTGGCCAACACAAATGAGGAACTGCCAACTTACAAGGTATTGGGAGGAAGGGTTATTGTTTCTGGAGGAGTTAATGAAAGGGTTGAAGGATCTGTACAATTTTCAGGATGTACAAGAGGGGTTAACCGCCGCTCTACCTCTTGACTTTGTAGATTGAACTCGTTGTAAATCCTGGACACAGCAGATTTGCAAGATTCTTCATCCCTAAATGCTAGAGTCCACCTACCGTCTACTAAAGTCCGCCCCTTCACTTGTACAGATTGACCATATTTCAAAGGAACGACTGCCTGTAATGTTGGTGGACGGATCCTTAGATGTAACCATCTCGGGTGCTTATCATCCACTCTCGGCTGGCGCATAAAAGAGAAGACGGGGAGGAATCAGGCTAAAATATCAATAAGCTGTGCTTAGCAACAAAAAACTACTGCCTCTTCTCCAAATTAAGTCATTTGAGTTTGATGGTCATGTCAACTTTTACCACTACTATAAATTCGTCACAGTTTATTTACCAAACTACTATTTTTATTTTACTATTTTTGAAATTTGTAACTCTTGTTTATGTAAAAAATACCAAACTCGTCATCATTTGACCCATAAAGTCACACCAAGACAATCAAATGGCATGAAGGGAGTAAAAGTTTTAAAGAAGCTCATAGAGAAGGAAGGTAGTAGTAACATGTTTGAAAGTTATAGCTGTGGAATACGTACATTACAGGCCGCTAAAGGTGCAACAACTCGAACAACTCCCACATTTTGTCGCAAAGGAAGCTCTTCCAACAGCATAACCCAACCACCAGTACCCATCGACACCGCTTGAAACCAAACATAACGTTCTTTACCTCTTTCAAATGCAATTCGACAAGGAATAGCATCTTCTGCAAGTAATAATAACAAAATGATTTGTACTTTTTGTGTGTATTTGAATTAAGAAAATCAATTGTGAGCATTATTTGAGCAAAGATAGCGAGACATAACAGAGACAAAAGACTAACCAAGTTTCAACTCAATGCCTTGCTTTGGACCGGCTATATCCACACCAATAGCAATAGCTCGAGAGTCTTTTGGTATGTCACCTGGGAGATATGTTGGTGCGTTGTCAGGCAATGTTCTGCCTTGTGAGAATATTTGCAGTTGACAAAGAAGAACAAACGCCTGAATAGGAAAGGAAATTAGAACGATCACTATATAAAGCTCTATAGCCTAAGGGTTAAGAGCTGTAATAATTTTATACTCCCTCTGTTCCAAAGGGAATGATCACTATTCTATTCTGGATTGTCTCAAAAATAACTGATTACTTCTATACCAGAAGTTAAAATTATATTTTTCAAATTAACCCTTTTCAAAAAGATGATATTAAAAGGAACTAGAGACCTATACTTGCAGTGAGCGTAGATATAATGGGTATTTCCACTCATTTTCTGAAAACCCTATTCAAAAGTGCTCAATCATTTAGCGATTGAGAGTTACTTTATTCTAGGAAGGGAGGAGAATCTTTTAAATTGAAACAGGAAAGAAGAATTAAGCACAATAGTTGTGCAATAGTTTCCTCACCTTCACAACTTCACACATTCTCTCTCCAACTGTTGATGATTCGCTTGAAACGACACCTGTGAGAAGGATGGATGTTGCATAACTTTTATTTAAGCACCACACAGAATATCGACAGAAACAATCAGAAATCCAGGGTCTTAAACCAAATACCTTCAGAATACGATGGAGACACCATGCATCTGAGCTCTTTCCTGGGTGAAGAAGACTCCATTGCTACATTAACATAATTACTATGTCAAGATAAACCCATGCAAACTTCATTCAATATGACAGATGATAATGTGTTACCTTTTTTACACTTTCTCCATTCGTCACAAATGACTGAGATAAGGAAATCAGCCCACGCTCCTCTAGTCTCCAGTAGAAGATGACTGGAATATTTATCAAAAGATTCCTGTCAATGGAACATACATGAGTTATTGTAGCAGAATACGGGATTTAAATTGTACATCCCATTCGACTAGAATTTATTTTCATTAACACCAATTTAACAAGTTCTAGTTCTAGTTCTTACTCTAAGTAGTTTAAGATGCTGCCTATTGAACTCGGCTTCGCTGTAAGGAAGCAGCTGACGTAAGAGCCAACCACAGTCCCACAAAGTCTCAGCTGATATATCAGATCGACACAGCAGATTAACCAAAGCATCAAGCACCTGACACAGAAAACTTCCAGTCAAGCACCATATCTTTAACACTCATAGCATAAAACCTTGTTCATCGTTAAGGACCTTTTCATAGAGCAAGGTAAATTGAAACTCGCACAATGCAGAGCATTAAGTTACACAAAAAATAACCATATTAAGTGTAAGGCACATGAGGGTGCACTCATGGTGCTAAACAATGGCTGATTACGGACAATTCGTCTAACGCCTAAAGGATCTTTGTCGTGGTTTATCATGTACCGATTTTCCCATACGTAAAGGATTACAAACAAAATTGCCATATTTAGCGAAGATAGAGGCTTCAACCAATACTTGGCTAACATATGGCAGATACTGCTAATATTAGACCACTATGTCTTGAAAGTGTAATAACCAAAAGGGTAAATTGATAATTTATACCTAATATAACCCGACTTTTTAAATTTAATAGCTAAGATAATTTTTTTTCAAAACTTATACCAAATATCTTCATTTTTTCCAAACCTAATACCTAGTTGAAATTCCGGCAAAAAAGATGATGAACTGACCGTTTTACCCTTACCCTTTAAACCATTGACACTGATTTTGCCCACAACTATTTCCCCACCACATAAATCAATCAACGCCCACAACGTCCACCATAAACACACCCTTTCCGAGGTAGTCTCTACCACACCGTCACCAACACCCTTCTTTTCACGGAAACGTCGACCTCAACAACCCTAACCATACGCACTACAACCATCACCTTATCCCTCTCCGAAAACAGGACATCACAACTAGCTAACCTCACCGATCAGAACCCCAAATACACCACTCAACAAGTCACAACCCTAAGAACCACCAAATCTACAATTTCCACAAAGCCAACTTGCTCCGGCGGCCTTAAATATTACGAAGTATTACTTTACCCCGAAATGCAGATATGTGCACAATAAAGCATAAGAAAAGGCGGTGCGTGCTTGCAATTGGGCTCGGCGGCGACAATAGTAGAATGAAGAGAGAAAGGTGAAAATTAGTCAGAAGTGGTGGAGTTTTATTGTCTTAGTAGCGGCAGCAACGAATAGTGGTGGTGGATAAGGATGAGCGAGATTTGGGTCTGGGTGTGAATGTGTGGTGGCTGGTACTTGGTAGTTTGAGAAAATTAAAGTTGAGATGGTGACGGATGGGGGAGGTTGTCGGAGACATCTAACTCTAACTATCTGAGGTGGCCGATAATGTTGTCATGTTTTAGTGGGTGAGTGACGTTAGTGGTGGGCGGTGGTGTTCCTGGGCAATGGTTGTGATTGTGATGGGAGTTGGTGGTAGGTGATGATTATTGGGTTGAGGTTAAGTAAACTTAGGCAAGGGTAAAATGGTCAAATAATAACTTTATCATTAAAAAATGAATTTAACCGGAATTTTGTCATTTTTTTTACCGGGGTTGAGATTTGGTATTAAGTTTTTAAGAAACTGCGATGTTAGGTATAAGTTTTGAAAAAAAAAATATCTTTGGTATAAAATTTAAAAAGTCGGGTTATGTTAGATATAAGTTATCAATTTACCCTAACCAAAACAAAAACAAGGCACGCTTTAACACTATTGGTTGAACCTAATAATCTGTTGTGCCTAAAAAAATTAGATGGTAAATGGTCGAACGAACTGACTTTAAGATCTTGTAAGATAAAAGGTATAAAGTTTCCAAAAGGGTTGCCCTGTCATTTGTTATGAGCTGTGTTTCTCCAACTCCAAATGTTCATAGTACCTCACGCACCCATGTACGACAATCAAAGCTCACACAAGGGATGTAGAACACTTCATTTCAAGTCAACATATAACAGTTGAGACAGAGGCTTGGACACATGTATATGGATACTTTTAAACAAGTCCAGATAAGTGCTTTGCAAGGTTTCTAATCTCTATTATAGCCCTTTTTCAAATCTACATAATAAATCTAGACTCGCCTTTATGCAATATAAAAAACAGTTTAGACCTTTTCCTTTTCAGAATATAAAAGTTCCATCAACTGCCTGCTTTGCACCTTTGCAACCAACACAGCATCAAATCGACCCATGCCAGCATCGTACTATGCTCAATGATTTACACACACAATCAAAATAAGATTGCTATGTGTACTATGAAACTATGAAGAACACTATGAGTCAATGGCAATATGTCTCAAAGAACTACCATTCATGTTCAATCTCAAATGAGGCAATGACGGAACATCTTCAGAATTTGAATTACTAAATCGTACATTTACGGAAGCGGTTTAACAGCCAAATGCCTTGTAGATCCCAAGTCAAGCACTCAAGAAGAATAGCCTTTCAAAATTGAATAAACAAAGGTGCAAGATATCCGCAACATCCATCTAGTATCTAACCCAATCACTGCTTGATTCCCCGAAGCAAATGCCTCTTAAAAGGGAGATTGGGACAGCAGTAACTCGTAAAGATAGGGAATGATAAGGTAGACAAGGAACAGCATCACAATAGAGCATAGATTTTACTTTTGCTATTTTCGCGAAAGTGGCAATTAAGCCCCATTACTTTGGCTAATCGTGAGATTAAACCCCTTAAGTTTGAATTGTAGCAATTAGGCCCCATAAGTTATGCAAAAGGTGAAATTAAGCCCCTTACTCAAAATCTCATGATAAATTCAATTTATCATATTACATAAGTGAAATTGATTACACTTGTTACAATATATACAATCAAAATAAAAGTTAACAATGAAATCAAAATTTAAAATAATGAATTAGCATCAATTAGAGAAGATTTTAAATTATTTCATAAGAATAAAAATATTTATGTTTTATTAAAAAACTGAATATTTTTCTTAAATTTGTTAATAATTCTTTACGAAATGAAAAATATATATATAATGTTTTTTATTTAATTTTTTATGAAACGATGAGACATACAAAAAATATATGTGCTTAGTTTTTTCTGGGTAATAGAGATATATTTTAATAAAAATGACGATTTTCTCGAAAAAAGTAAAATAAAACTAAAGTTTTTATTTTTCCGGAATTTTAAAATATTATCTTTGTTTACATTTTAAATTTTTTGTTTGCACTTTTCTTTAAACAAAATATAACCTAATTGAGTTTTTGTGGTATGAGAAAATGAATTTCTCACAAGATTTTAGGTAAGGGCTTAATTTCACCTGTTGCATAACTTATGATGCCTAATCGCTACATTCAAAACTTAAGGGGTATGATCTCACGATTAACTAAAGTAATGGGGCTAAATTACCACTTTCGCGTATTTTTGGGTAAGTTACTTGTACTCTCACTTGGCCTACTTTTTTCGGTTGTTTACTTTTTGTCTTGCAGGCATTGGCAACGATACAGTTTCTTACGATGACGATGATGATGGAGGGCAAACTGGCGACGACATCGCTACTGATTATGAGGCAGAGAAGGAGGCGCGAGACGCAGGGGAAGATTAGAACCTCGGCGACAACACAGGTTCCATCGATGATGATGATGAAGGAGGGCGGGACTTGAGGCGACAACGCTTTTGATGATGGCGACATAGAAGGGGATGCAATATATAGGGGAAAATGAGTGCCTGATAGAAAAAGATAAAGATGCTGATCATACAGATATTTGAGTAAGAGGAAGAAAAGTGAAATCAGGTGATTATTAGTATTATAGAGCCAACACTGATGTGACTAAATGATTGTGGTAGGAATTTTCCTTTGATCATAGACGTAGTTCTGCTTTGGTTATTTGAAACCATCTAATTACCATTCTCATTAACATGATATAATACCGTATACCTTTAGTCCATCATTCGCCGCAGATACCAAGTAGCAGCTAGCAGAAGTAGTTGTTTCACTCTCGAAAGAGATTTATTGTATGAAGTGCTTACTAATAATGGACGTCTTTTCATGAGGCGGTGTATTTAAACTTTGCACGCACGATCAAGCCATAAGTTTTTCATACACAGATACTTCTGAGGCATTCATTTGGATTCACTGAAATGATATCACTTTTTTAGAAAAGAGAAAAAAAGGTTGGCCTAAGGTGAAATAGATGCGTCTTGTGAAACAACAACTCAGGAAGTTTAATTTCGTATAAAGCCTGGTAAGCCGCCCACACCCACAGAGTTCAACGATGTATTTCTGTTTTGGCAAAAATCGTGTTCTTAATATCTATTTAGCGTTTGCTTTTGTAGGGGTGAGGTATAGGTTATCTTAAATCATTGTAATTCTACTTGACGCTTTTAGTTGACAATCTATGGCTAATATAACCGATGCTGAAATATAGAAGATAAAATTAGTGTCAATTTTGTTTTAAGTTTTAGTTCCATATACGCAAATCATGTTGTATCCAATTACATCTGTAAAAATTTTGCATTATAAAATATTTTGTTCTATTTTGCCACTCAAGAATATATATTAATATACTAATTGTCATTTCTCAAACTTTTAACCTGCTATTGTAGGTAATTTGTATTTCCATTTGCTTTCTTAAATCATAAATAACGAAAAACATTGTTTCATTTACGGTTTTACATGTTGTATGACTATAGTTTAATTTCTGTTGCATGTTCTTTCTTTTCCTCAAGGAAATATAATAGCTTCGTATACTTTTGAATATTTGACACAACTCTAATAGAGGCTCGAGGTTGATTGTAGTTTTAAGTTTAACGTAATTTTTTAAGCGAATGTTTCTCCAATATTTAAATTTTCACAGTTTTACCAAAAAACTTAGTGGAGACGATCTCACACTAATGTTGAGAGACCATTTTTCCGTACACCTTTATGTTTTTTTTTGTAACCATTTTATTATTAGCTGTGATTAAAAATGACTATTTCATTTGGTACTTGTTTGCATAATAGCTTACCTTTTTTTATCATAAATCGTACGTAGTTATTTTTATCGGTTGCCCATTATATATTATATGTACTCAGTTTATTACTTTTATATAATTTTTAATTTAAACCTCAATTAGTTTTTCAATAAATTGATTTAGATACCGTTTCTCAAGAGAGCTCACTTTGTGTTCTCCATTCTCGTTTTATTTAAAAGTGTAGCAATGTAGGCGATTTAATATCTAAAAAAATTGACAAAAATAAAAAAAGACAGAGAATATTATTTGTTAATTTGTCTTTTAATTCAAAGAAAAAAAATAAAGATAGAAAATACCTACATTAGCCGGTCAAAAGTTTGAAAATGGCAATAAGTATAGTAATACATGTTCTTGAGTGGCAGTAACAGAACAAAATAATTTACAATGGCGAAACTAGAAAAAGCGAACTTTTATAATGTCATTGAATGCTTTTTTCTCAACTAACCTAACTAAGAAAATGACGAATCTAACAAAGTTGCTGACTTTATGGCTTCTATTGGACATTCATGTTCAACTCTTTCGAAGTGGTTGGAAAGCCGGTGGGTTCAATTTACCTCTCTCATTCGAAAGGATGAGATAAGTTGGTCATATCCTAGAGGATCAATATAATTTTCTTACCATATCAAAAAAGAAAACTAAGAAAATGACGAAAATTAATGTACATTTGATAATATGGTTGGCAAAAATCACATCAGACTTGAAATTATCGCTTTAGTACAATGGATATGAGCTCCAAACTTCAAAAAAAAAAAAAAGGATCATAGGAGAGGAAATTGCAAGAGAATAAATAGAGAAAGGATTTGTGATAATCATTACTAATACCTAAAAAATTACAACTCATGTAATGAGATCACTAATGCGTGCCTATTTCCAACATTTACTTTATTCATTTGCACGCATTTCTATGCCTATTTAGTAGCGACTGGCTACTATTTTCCCATGAATCGGCTACTTTGGGTTATTTTGTATTTTATGCAGATTTGGACCCGAAAGAGTGTTAAACAAGCCAAAACCCGTCGCTGGAGTTGCATTCGGGATACTAGTGAAGTTAAGCTCGAGAATGATCATCTTGGAATGCGTGAAGACGTATGGAAGCATGATTAAGTGATGAAGGACGCTGTTGTCTCTG
>LHUT01000899.1:12073-24841 GCA_001412135.1 Silene latifolia subsp. alba
TAGAACATTCCGGAAACTTCTAGAATATACTAAAAGTCTCATACTTCAACAGCTTCAAGGTTTGAATAGGGGTCACAAACATTACCCCTTTACCAATTTAAATTATAAAAATGTATTTTATTATAAAATCATTTCAAATCTAATATTATTTGGTACTCCCTCCATCCCATTTTTATTGTGCCCCTTTCCATTTTATGAGGATTTAAGGAAAAGTAGTGAACTACCAACTTTACCCCTAAAATTAAAGAAGAGTTGAGATATTAATTTTATGGTATTATGGGGGTAGTTAGTTATCTAGGAGTAATTAAAGTTTTTCCTTACTAAATTTAGAAAGGGGATAATAATTTTGAGATAAAATTTGAAGGGAAAGGAGACAATAAAAGTGGGATGGAGGGAGTATTATTTTTTTTATTATATGAACTACTCCCTCCTAATATTTGGAATGTTCCACTTTTTTGAGGGCCAAATTTAGCAAAAGCAAAATGGTCAATATTAACCCCACATTTATTTTCTTTCCTCACCATCTTTCTCCTGCACACCTATCAAATGATCAGCCGCAACTCAACCACCACACCTGTCCAACCCTAACCGACAAGAACATAGCCCAGAACCACCATCCTCCAGCCATGACCCACACCAAGTGTCACCAACCCACCGGAACCTATCCCAAAAGCCAATCTAGTCCACCACCATGAACTCCATTTCACCACTGCCTTTCACACAACCCTTCATCGCCTTTAAAAAGACCCAGATTTTTCGAAAAGGTGTTCCGAAATACTTTTATGGTGGTGGGTCGAGTTGCCAACAATAGTGGTGGGGTCAAGTGGGTGGGATGATTGGTCAAGTAGGTGTCCGCGGTGAGTAGTGGTAGTTGGTGGCGGGGTTGCTAGTGTGGATACACACAAGCCGATAATGATGGTCAGTGGGTCAATTGGGGAAGAAAAGAGGTGAGGTCGAGACAGCCGAGTGGGTTGGGCAATTAGTGGACGTGGTCCCAGTGGTGGATGTAGGTCGGTACGTTGTGGTTTGGTGGGTCATGGGTGGGTGCAGGTCTGGTATGGTTTTATAGAAATGGGGTCAGTCATCAGTGATGTCAATTTCACTAAATTAGATACCTAAAATGGAAAGTAGAAGCTTTCAGTGAATCTGCCCTAAAAGGAAATTTAGAGAATAGGAGGGAGTACTTATTTATCGTTCTTCAGCTGAAACAATTACTACCATTAAATTAGCTTAATAAACACTCTACATCTAAAACTATACAATAACGAGATTTTATTTATACTCGCGATCCAGAAATCTTAATTTCATATAATCACTAATCAGAAGCTTAATTTAATATAACTATACATCAGATTAAGAGCATGTTTGGCCTAACTTGTTAAAAAAGAGTTTTTGTTTTTGAAGCTTAATTTTCTAGAAGTGCTTTTCATAATCAGAAGCATCAAATTGTGGTTTCTATTTTTAAGGACAAAAGGATAGTTTTTGAGCTTTTAAAAAACTACTTTTAACCTTTTAGAAAATGGTGTGCTTGGCCAATTTGTGTTTTTTAGCCAAAAAAAACACTTTCAAAAGCTAGGCCAAACACACACTAAATATTGATTATTGGTTACTTAATATATATGCTCCAAATAAATAACATCCTGTGAATTTATCTAGGTCGCGGGTTGAGTTGGGTCACTTCTTCCCTAATTTGTTGGGTGGTTCAGGTTCTGGTTCATGACTCTTAATAAGGTGCGCATCTCAAGCGAACATTACGTCTATCTTATCGTATGGATTCTGGTTTACATCATCACAATTAGCCACAGTATTCATGTAAAAGAGAAATATTACCATGTATCTCAATAGCTCCAGACTATGACGAGACAAGAGGGTCAAATGTAGGCAACCTAACCCATGAGTTGGCAACACGGAGTTTTGCCAATGAAGCAATGAACCAAAAGACCAAAATGAAAATTGCGTCAAAAACTTGCATAGATCTACTTTTACATCATAATATTAGAAGCGGGAATAGTTATTACTTTCCCTTCATTGGTAATATTTCATACAATTCAACAATGTCTTAATTTATACCTGAAATCTGCATGAACGAGGGCTAGACTTTTTGTCAACTGCAGAATAAGAAACTCCATATTCCTGTAAATATAAACGGATAAAGGATAAAGTTGGAGCTCCACATGATGATGAAGGCAGAACGAACCATTTGCCATTTTATGGTATGTACGCCTATAGGGCAATAGACAAATGATGCTGTACAGCATACACAATGACACTGAATAGCAAACAGAACAAATATTGTTTCAAATAAGGCTTGGTCTAATGCAATGTCAACTATGTTAGTTGATAAAGTCATGAGAGGTGATGCTCATATCTGGATGTGCTCATAAAACTTATCCTACTAGTCTACTACCACTATTTGGAACGTCAAATTGTGCTGTATATTTCCAATCAGGAACTTGTACCCATATTATTAGCCTCAAATGCATTTACTAGAAGACAATCTTGTCCCAACTTTCTGTCTTAAACATCCAGGACATGATGGACAAGGAAGAAAAAAAACCTACAGAAAAAAAAAAACAACAACATAACATTCATCAGACTATCCACACAACCACATACATACACACTACCNAAGTCATGAGAGGTGATGCTCATATCTGGATGTGCTCATAAAACTTATCCTACTAGTCTACTACCACTATTTGGAACGTCAAATTGTGCTGTATATTTCCAATCAGGAACTTGTACCCATATTATTAGCCTCAAATGCATTTACTAGAAGACAATCTTGTCCCAACTTTCTGTCTTAAACATCCAGGACATGATGGACAAGGAAGAAAAAAAACCTACAGACGCTGCTACAACCTTGAGTTTTTGTAAGTAGAAATCCAGCTCACTAGTAAATCCACCCCTGAGCGAGTTACTTCCGGATGAAAATAGCTGTTCTTCACCAGAGCTCTCACCGACCAAAGCTTGCTGGAAAACAAAAGCCAAGAATAATATTACATATCAATAACATATATCCCATCCTTAACAAACCAAAAAGTAAGTAATGAGATTAGCACACAATAGATGTATGTAGTTGCTCTTTTATGGACAAAATTTACTCTTTCACGGACTTTTTGCCATAATATTTCCTTGCCATGGAGAGAAAATCGAAAGGTTAATAGAAATAAGGAAAAAATAGGAGAGAAGGGTGTTGAAATGGCAGGGGTAAAATGGTCAAACATGTCCATGATTGAGTAAATCATGTCCATGAAACCCATCACACGGTCATTGATCTAATAGGACAACAAAGAGCTATAGCCAGAAGTCAGAAGAAGCCAGAAGCCAGAAGCTATCTTCATCCGTGATTAACTTAGTTTTTACTTTTTAAGCAACCATTTCACTGTTTTAGTGTCTCATCTATTTCTAGACGAGTGACATCCCTACACTTAAAACACCTAGAAACATTACCCAGATTATCAAATTACTTTTATTTCAAATAAAAAGGAAGGGCAGCCAATGAATTGACCCATTTTGCTTCATTCCATCACAATCCAAAACAAAAGAATAAGTCATTACGTCTATTTCCATTGGAAATGGGCATCCTTATGCTTCATCTCAAAAAGAAAATTATGTCGACAGAAAGAGACCGGAAAACGTGAAATAGATTAGCCGTAAATTGATTTATGGATCCTTTAAAGAAGTAGAAAAGTGTTTTCACAAACTGGAGTATAGTAGAGGTCTCTCAAGTCTCAGCAGAACAAAGATGGGACCAAAACAATATTTCCACATCTATAGGCCAATCTCTTTGCTTAGCTATGTTACTCCGACACTTCACTTAACCGGCGTATCCGCGTTTTGCGCGGACACGACACATGACACCCGTCATACACCACTTTCAGACACGACACCGACACTTCACTAATGACACCTGATTTGGTTTTAGTGGTGTACTGGTGTCAAAGAAGAGTGAGATGAGAAAAAAGGTAAAAGGAGAATGACATACTCATAATAACCCAAAAGGGCTTTTTAATCTTTTTAACAATTGGTATTTAATAATTCAACTTTGTTTTCCTTTTCTCCAGTTTCAAAAAACATCCATAAGAAGTGTCGTATCCATGCCTACAAAATTGGTCACACACTAGTTTGACCGAGTTCCCGTATCAAATTTCAAACTTCACACTCCGACACGTGTCGAACACAACACCTTCTCTGCCAAGTCGGAGTAACATAGGCTTTTAGAACTAGGGCAGAAATCAACAGCACATTGTGCTCTAAACAAGCAGAGAGAGAGAAAAAAAATAAAAAACAAGCATCACACTAACCAGTAAGAGCTTTTTGTGTTGTTTCCGCTGAGGAAGAATTCCAAGTGCATCTAGCATTGACTCTTCCAGTTCTAAGATGAGAAAGAATTAGTGAGAACAAACACATCATAAAGTATAAAGCCCTTTTTAAGAAAGTGTTACCTTTGGTTTGCAACAAAGTAGCCATTAAACTTAGAGATCCCAAGGCTTGTATATCACTGCCAATATTAAGATAAGATAGTACAACCTCCCTACACAGCACAAATTTCAACATAGAATTCATTAGTAATCAGTTGAATCACACCGTAAAACAAGTTACAGTAATATCCCCTGCCCTATTAAAGACAATGGAAATTATGAGACCGGATTGTTGTAACAGTAAACATCTTATGAAGTAAGTCACTTCTCTTTCTTTCCTCTAATGGAATGTTTTTTGTGACACTTCACCTAATTACCCTAATCAGCTTATTAAAATTACGACATTATAAATTCGCCCAAATTAAAACAAACCCCGTTTTATTAGCATCTCAGTCCAACCTTCCGCCACATCTTCCACCACCTCCTCCCTTCTTCATCCCCTACCACCACTACCCGTATCATTTCTCTCCATAATGTTCTCTCCATCCCCATGTCCTTATCAATCCCAGGGAAAGAGAAAAAAAAAACCTCCATAATGTTCACCCGTATCATTATCTTCTACACAGTACAAATTTTAATTTATACTCGTAATAAAACAGCACAGAGCATAACATTCACCCGTATCCAGGGTTATCCAGTAACAGATTGACTCTATCATGTTCTGTCTCGAACTGTAAGTTTAAGTTATATGTGGCTTCTGAATGAGGAGAAGACTAGAAGACCCGTGTCAGTTGAGGAAAGAGAGAGAAAATGTTCAGCATATAGATCAAGCCTAGGGGAAGTAATAAAATCAGCGCATAAATTTCGCAAGCTTCTGGGTGCTACTGGACACATGAATAATCAAAGCCGATCCCCTTCTTGAGCGATTCAACTAGCACACTTCCTCTTCACTCCAACAGCAAGCCTTGTAGGTTCTAAATAACTACTTTGAAACATGCATTGTACTGCTAGAGGAACAAAATGTTGACATTGTGTATGAAGCTACAATTGATGCAATGTTCTACCAGAAGATGCCTAATACCGTATGTAATACGGTAATCCCCAGGTAACGCAATCAAAAAACTTGTATCGTCTTTCAGAAGCTCCAACCCCAATAGGCAATATGAATGCTTTCATCTGATAGTCGAGAGACATGACTCTGACAAAGCAGATCAGTAGAGTCAAGGAGCTACAAAAGACTGCAAAGATGCCTGCTGGAGTACACATGAAATGAAACTAAGGCCTAATGGTGATGGCATTCTGCCAACTACGTGCTTAACATTTTCCACAGAGGGACTGTAACTCTTGGTAGCAAAGAATACGGTCAGTCAGCTGAGCTTAGCGCATCGAACAGATAATCACTACTTGTGTCAAAAGTTTATTATAGAAGGAAGGGTTAATATGGTTATGGAGTGAGAATAGTAAAAATCAAATGCTAATTTGTGAGAGGCTGAGCGCTATAATCTCAACAAAGCCTTATGGCATTTCCTTAGTCATTGATGATATGCTGTTAGACTATAACTAAGGTTATTTATCTGTTTATTTGACCCCTTGACTGTACATTTTTTTTGGTAAAACCCCTTGACTGTACATTCTTATCTAATATTATTACACTTTTATCTAAACAAAAACCAGATAAAAATCAAGATCATGGAATCCTAATATCAGAAAGATTGTTTCTGCAATTTAGATCAATAGGACTGTTCAGATTGTTCAACTATTAGTTTGGTTCACTTTTGCTGAAGAGGAAATAAGCAAGATTCAAAGCCTGAGAACTCTCAATGGACTGATTAAAAAACAGACTAAACAAGATAGACATTCACGTCAAAATAAAACAGTATGTTCATTAGCACATTAGTCATCCTATCAAAGATAAGCGGAAAGTGAAATTGCCAAAGGACGCATGCAGCGGGTTGCAGAATAAAAGAAATGAAACAAAAATTGTGCATGTGTAATATAAAAATAATTAAAAATAAATAATAGTAATAAATAAATAAAATACCTCAGAGACAGTTGCACATCATTGGAACTATCTTGCAAGCTGGTATTGTCAGGAATGAAAACTTCCAAATTTCTTCCACCCTCTAAAGTAGCACCATTTTGCTCTTTAGATGATGTATGCTGAACTTTGTGAAAGGTCAAATCGCCATTTGATTTAGTACCATGAATGGACAAAAAGACATCACGCGTACAAAACAGAGATGCACAAACTGTATTCGCCAAATCTTTGATTTTGACTATCCTCAATATGCAACAAAGTAGATATAATGATGTGACTGCACCAATCGGCATATCCTGGATAGAAAAGCTACAGTAGGTAAATAAAACAAGTTTACTTCATAAGTAAAGGCATGTTATAGCAACAAAAGACTAAGTCCCTGTAACATTGGATCTTTAAAATTGACTCAACCCTAGGTGTGGTTGCACAACCACGTGAATGCCAATCAACATAAACACCACCACTTCGATTGACGCGTATCATCGAAATTTTGATGATATTGGTCCTACGTATAAGGATCTCAAAGTTTGCTTTTTGAAGTTGACGTATAGTTGGAGTCAGGTGATCCACTCTCACCAAAACTTGATTTTTCTTCCTTTAATAGCTAAGATTACTGGCGAGAGCTCAAGAACTGAAACATCGAGCACTTGTTTTGTGTGCAGGCATCACCTCCTTAACGTCTTTTCTTACATGGGTGTCATCCACCTTTAACGACATATTGACTATTAGAATAACAACACTGCCCCAATGCCTCGAGGTCTCCCACAGATGACGAGGCGACAGGGTCAGATGTTTGCACCCTTACCCCCTGTGTTACAAACAGGGAGAGGGATGACCAACGATGACTTGTGTCAAGAATCACATTAATTGACGCGACTATACAATAAAAACATGCGTGTCCATTTAAGTGAGCAACTCTGATTTATTCCATCACAATTCATAGCCTAAGAATATCGATTATTACTTGTCAAAAAAATATAAAACCAACAAAACCTCTTTACTAAAAAGCAAAAGGTGAATTGTTGAAGAACTACATTTATATAAATCAACAGCAAGCACGAATTACAAATTTGAAAAAAAAAAAAAAATTGACACAGCAACAAATAAGTACATCTTTTTTTATAAGTTAGAGATACAACCAGGAAGTACAGTAAACCGGCAAAGAAAGAGCTGTCAATCTGACGTCAAACCTACAAGAGAAATATTTCCAAACTTACAGCTTCAATTGTCAGAGAAGGCAGCAACAAAGGCAATATCAAAAGCCGCAACAAATTGTCTGTTATCAAACTATCAACATCTGGGATTCCCGCTGAGATAACATCGCTAAAATAGTACAAATTGTCTTCGATTTCATCCATGGAAGCAATTATACTTGAAGACGTTTCTTGACTATGTTCCCTATTCTCATATAGAAGAAAATATGCTCAGTAAGTAAGAAAGTAAATGTCAACTTACGTTGATCCAGCAAAATATAATTAGTAACTCACTTTGAAGCACCGAAGACCAAGTCATTTAACATGACACACTGCTTCTTAAAGAAGGAAACAAGGCCAACAAAGTACTCGCCAAGCGGTCCGCTGGTAACATATTTATTTACACTCTCATCTCCAACTAGATACAAAAGAACAAAAAATATTTACAAAAAAAGGCATTAAAATGAAAAAGAAAAAAATCTATCTAAAACTCAGTGCATAATATAAGAAAAAACTGACCATGGTAAACATTGAGAGTTAGTGCACGTACAGCAATACGTATCATGCTCTCTTCATGTGAAGCAAATCGGATAGCTTCATCATATAAAGGAAAGCAGACAACATCATCCTACATCAATAATTGAGAAAGTGAACTATATTGATTAATACAGCCAGGAATACCATACATAAACAAAAGACAAAGTCCAATTAAACTTTTTTGTCCTAATTTTTTGACAACTTAGTCACAACATAAACTTGCATTACTTTTTTTGACAAGCGCATAAACTTGCATTGTTTAATCATAAGAGCAATTCAAGACAAGAATGTGGAGACTTGAGAACAGTCGAAGCAAAATGTACAAAACTACATATACCTATTACAAAAGTTCATCCTTTCATATCCCACGGTCTTTGCCACTGTTACATATATTTAACGAGTTGAACTGGAATAATGCAAAGAAAAGCTACGGCAGCAGGTACAGGTAAAAAGTTCTAGTTAAAATAAGAAGCTAAATCTCGTGTACAGGGTAGTTTCAATAACCACCAAGCTTCCTAATCTGTCCACTTTTTCATCAAACTTGCCACATTTCAATGCTGATTTGTATTCGTGAAAGGGTCCTTAACACCAGCCATGACTCGGACAAATTATTTTTTCCTTGAAAACTTTTGCTAACAGTCTAGCATGTCACTGTCCAAACTTTGGTGGACATCTGAGCATATTTGAGCTGACAATTCATTCAAACTGATAAACAAATGAATACAACATTACAACCTCCATTTCAATAAATTTAATTTGACTTTTCAACGACGAGAGAAAACAAAAAGTAAAACGAGGCTTATTCATTAAAATAGAGGGAGTAATACGCATCACTATCACACAGATAAAGCAAAAAGAATCAACAACCAGAAAAATAGCAATTCTAGTTTGGTCCTGCCTACGATCAATCTAAACTGACTGCACTTTTCTTTTTCATTTATGGCAGTTTGTACATTGCGAATCCTAGTACCTACGTTGTATCACCATTACACAGAGAATAAAGTAGAAGTTTGGTAAGCATATTCATGTACAATTAAAGTTCAGTCTAAGCAGGAAGAAACACAAAGAGAGATTCAAAATTTGACGGGAAAGGAGATTTAAAACCAAGCAGAGCATGGTTGAACTTACATCCTGAGTTTTTACGAGCAAGGATATTGTGCCCTTGTTCAGATGCCCACTTATAGCTCTTGAGTAACCAATTCCAAAACAAATAAAAAATCATCAAAACTTACAGTTGTACCAAGCATCTTGGTAGAAAGAAAGAAGGCAATTAATATATAATCAACATAATGCATATGAAAACAAACCTCAAGAAAGATATATAATATGATAATAGCTCTTCATTACGAAAGTCAAATGAATAAGTTATGAGGTAGTTAATGTGCTCATTACTGAAAAGATAATCTGCAAATATCAAAAAGATTTATAGTCAATTAATAGAAGAAAAAAAACAATGCAACTTGGCTCACTACACGATGTTAGCCATTGTTAAGGACACGGTTAACTAGAACTCAGAGTGACAACTTACATATAGCATGCTCATGTTTTATGTTTTGTATCATGATGCTCATGGTCTGAAGTAACTGTAGCGAAACCATGATAGTTCTACTGATCTTCAAAATACGTACGAACTCCCCCAGGACTTGCTTCTCCATAAAAAAACTGCAGGTTATCAAAAACATCAGCATCCAGAAGATTATATAGAAAATCAGCATCTCCATGAATCGCCCAATAGTAATCTGTCCATTTTAATAATTTAATCCCGAATTGATATTTTGTGAGGAAAAAAAAGGTTAAATTGGCGCACATTCACATAAATGGAGCCTACTGAGGGAGTGTTAAATTCAACACTTTTTTGGTGTTGTGTTCAGAAAGAGCCATAATTACTTTGTTGTCGGTACAATTGCAACAAGATCTAATCACTGGTCAAGTCTCTGCAGGGTTTAACACTACACGGACACACACTTATATCTCACCACTTCTCACCCCTCACATATTTTGAAAAGTGGGAAGATAAAATTAGAGTGGAGTACGAAGAAAAAACTTCAAAATGAAAAATCAAACTCTAAACCGTATTATAGGAAAGTGAACTCCACAGAGAAAGCTAGATAGACTAGAATTGTCTCCTTTAAAACTCAAAAGGCTGACTTTCTTTTACTAAAAATCCAACATCCTTTATATATTCTAAAGGACTTTTCTCAAAGGTCTGTAGGAGGATCGTATCTCCTCTTAACTACTCTTCCTTTCTTGGTCCTCAGTCCTCACACAAAGAAATGATCTGTGTTTGAACATTAAAGTCCCTCGTTACAGACAAAAACAAGTGTTTGTTTGGGCGGTAGGTGGGAGACATAGCAGGTATGATGATCTGGAATGCAAAGGAGAATGTCTAGAAATAATGGCTTTATAATGTCCAATATTCATAAATCATAACCCCTTTTATGTTGATATGTCTCTACTCAGAATTTGCATCACAACCTAATGCATCTTCACACAAGAGAAAGCACCACTAGTGCTTAGATAGGCTAAAGAGACGAAAGAGGAGAAGAAAAAAATAAGTATTAGGAAACATCTCTATACAATCGTTTCAGATAAGATTGATCCAAAGTACTCCGTCCCATTTTCATTGTCCCCTTTTCCCTTCAAATTTATCCTAAACTAATTGTCCCCTTTCTAATTTAGTAAGTATAAATAGTGAACCTCCAAAATTGCCATTACTTAGGTAATTACTCCATCATAATAAACTATCCCCGGCTATCCTTAAGTCAAAGCGTAACATTGTTATTTTCCCACTTTCTGTTAAATCATCCAAAAAAGAAAGTAGGGCAATAAAAATGGGTTGGAGGGAGTACTTAATTACAGACTCGTCTAGGACCATGACAGCTCTCCGAATGAATTTGCGATATCAAATGAGTTCCATGATTTCGCACCCCGCCCATAAGTTGGTGTTGTTTAAATCTAGTTGAGAGATTGCAATGGCATCAACAAATCCCCGGGATATTAGGCATTATAAGCCACCATGAAGTGCTCAAGGTTAACTAATGGCTTCAAAAGGGCATAAACCCTAATCGGGATTCCAAAGCTCAAACCAACCCGATTATATTCAATACTGTTCACCTTAACAGGAATGTGCTTTCTCCAACATTTTCAGAAACAACTTTCAACTATAGAAAAATGAATTTTATTCGATGTTACTCTGACGCTTGACATAGCTGCCGTGTCGCGTGTCCGACACAACACGACACTTGGGACACCTCACTCTAGACTAGGAAACAGAAAATGTCGAACAAAATAGCTGACACATGTCAGACACGGCACTGTGTTGAAGAGTGAGAGTAACACAGACTGTATTCAGTATGTCGATTTCACAATAGATATTCTGCAATTGACAAAGATGTTATCTTACTCGAAGAAGGCTGCGTCATGCTGGTCTCCGTAAGTTACCAATTCCGCAATCGATCTGAGTGCTTCAATAACAAAATCCTTGATGCCAAGAAACACTCATTAGAAGATACCCACAACAGTACAAGAGTAGCAGAGAAAAAGGTGATTCACTAACCTTGTTAACTTCATTCACAACTTGAACCTTTTGTAGCTGATCAGTTAGATATCTGTATGAGCGGCGAAAGGACAGTTAGATTGTTGCAACCCATTTGTCATTTAATTTAATTAAGAATAGACGACGACAGAGGCATTGTTGTAAAGTTAATCTCTAAAGTATGACCAGCAAATAAGCAAATTCATCAAATTCTGGGTAGTGCACAAGGGAGAAGAGTCATAGAAATTAGATTCGAAAACTAATGTGATTCTTTTATTGTCAACACAGTAACATTATAAGAATCATCTATCTAGCTTTGACTAGGCGGTTCATCAACTACAATTTGAATATAAACAGAAGAAATAATCCTAAAAAAAGAGAAATCAGTAGTTAAATTGACATACTTAAGTTCATCCAAGGAGAATCGATTACGGGATTTCCAGAAGGACCACATGATCCCTAAATTATGAAATCAGTAGCTAATATGATCATTCTCCGGATCAAGTGTGTGTTGATAGCAGAGCAAAACGAATTGAGATGATTGGGAAAATTGAGCAGTTTAGGGTTTACGATGATAATTGGGGATGAACAGGATGATGATGATGATGATGATGATGGAGATTGTGATTGATCATACGGTGGGTAGAGTCGTATAGAGTAGAGATAATAATAAAATAAAAAGGGAATAATAATCAAGGGAGAGTCTAAACTGGGATTTGTGTCGCCGGAAAGGTAAGAAAGGAAGGACAGCAAAGTGTGCGTTATTGCTTTCCTTTTTTGTTTTTTTATCCACTCTTTAATTTTCAGTACTTCGTATTATTGTTATATATATAGCGTGTCAGAATATAGAGAGCACAAAGGTATTCAGCTTTATTTATACTAGTATTGGTGTCCGGCTTTGCCCGGGCTACCTCTACAATCTACTTATCATTATTATTTTTTTCATTAAATAAAACTACTTAAAGTTGCATAACCCCTAAGTTTATCATTAATATATTTTTCTATGACATATCCTAAAATTACGATGAAATAAATTATGAGACAAATTCACTACTCCCGCTATTAATATTTTACTTAAATCGTTTGGTTAGCTAATTGTTC
>LHUT01000901.1:0-24788 GCA_001412135.1 Silene latifolia subsp. alba
GGTCTGGATGGGAGGAAGTACATACCCAAAAATTCAATTCGATTTTCATATTTATCATCCATTTTCTTACGAGAACTCGATATCAAATTATCAAACGTGAAAATGAACTCCCATCATTCGTGGCATAGGTTCTGATTGTTTGCCTCTTAGTATAAACTAAGCCCAATTGCTAAATTTGTCGACGATTTAAAGTATTTTGTCGACGATTTGTGTTTTCAGTAGCACCCAAACTAACACATCCAGGTTTTCACATTACTAATGGTTTCAGGCCCAAGATTTCGAAGGCCCATCATATAAGGTAGGATGTATAAAATGAACTCTCAGGTAAGGTGTGGCCCATAATGTCAAAGGTGAATGTAACTTCAACCTTTGCCTTTAG
The DNA here is from genome assembly GCA_001412135.1 of Silene latifolia subsp. alba. Taxonomy (NCBI): domain Eukaryota; kingdom Viridiplantae; phylum Streptophyta; class Magnoliopsida; order Caryophyllales; family Caryophyllaceae; genus Silene; species Silene latifolia. The sequence continues at coordinate 380 of LHUT01000901.1, forward strand.
ACTACATGGCCCAATGTCATGGAAATAAGGAAATTGTGATACCAAGTTACTAGTTCAACTAGGGTAAATCCCGTGTATAAATGCACGGTTTTTTTAGATCGGGATGTTAGAAAGCTTAGTGAATAAAGATGATAAAATTTAAAGTGAATTTTAATATTTATATACTTTGGGTAAGAGATATTGAGTTAAAGTATGAGAATATATATATTTATTCGTAAATTTATAATATTATAAGGTACAACTCTCTGTGAATATATCTCATAAACAATGTCAATTAAAACTTGGTAAAACATTTAGCAAATAATTTATGACTTTTGATATTTGTAAAATTTAGATTTAAGTATTTTATTACTAAAACGACCTATACAAAATGCTATTAATTTCGGAGTAGCAATTTGTTATACTGCAGTCATGTTTCATAGGTAAACTAATACATGATATAATAATAATATCATATGAATTAGATGTAAGGCCCAACTTTTACGGAATAATGACAATAAATAGAGGCCCAGTTCCTTCTTAAAGTAGTTGAACGAGAAAATTTAGGGGGTGTTTGGTTAGAACTTTTGGAATGGATTCAATCCATTCAACTGTTTGGTTAGAGGTTTTTGGAATGAAATTAGATACTCAATGAATTCTAACTCTATTTCAACCCCTTGTAATCTCATACCCATGTGTCGACTCAAGTTTATAACTCCATTCTATCTTATTACTATCTCTATATCCATTCCAGGGTCAAATCAATCACTTATGAGTAAGTATGAGGTTCTAACTCCATACCACTATGATATCATAATCTATTCCATACCATTTCGATACTTCGAACCAAACGACCCCCTAGAATAAGACTTATTCTTTGGTTAAATGGAGATGATTTTGCTAAGGTTGCCTCAAGTTTCATCTCCCCATTTAACATGAGTGGCAAACATGCAAAATGCCATAAGAATAATTTATATTTATAAATTTGTGTGGATGACTTATATTTTGAAACAGAGGAAATATCAGCATTTTTTTTTATCGTTTTATTAATTTGTTGAATCAGAAAAGGTAACATATTTATGATTGTGTTCATACATTATAAGTGTATTTCCCTATTATGGTTAAAAACCGACGTATACATAATTTAATGCTAGATATGAGGCATGACTACCTTGTAGTATATATTTATGATTAATGCTACTTCTACTCTATTTCTCTATTATTTCATTTTTTTTGTTTATATTGAATGGTTACTATGTAACGAATAAGTTTTTTTTATATTATGTTAATCTTCTCTTTTACAATGAATCAACATACGCATGTAGATGTCAATTAACTTAACCCATTAAAATCATTAATGATCATTCTCATGAGCCATGAATTTGGTTCAAAGCTCATCAGCTTCAAACCTTTAACATTATACTTATGAGTTGTAATTCTATTTACTCACTGCTCACAAAAAACGACTAATTTATAACTTCATTCTATTGTTTGGTTAGAGGTTTTTGGAATGGAATTAGATACTCAATGAATTCTAACTTCATTTCAACCCCTTGTAATCTCATACCCATGTGTCAACTCAAGTTTATAACTCCATTCTATCTTATTACTATCTCTATATCCATTTCAGGGTCAAATCAATCACTTAATATGAGTAAGTATGAGGTTCTAACTTCATACGACTATGATAGCACAATCCATTCCATACCATTTTGATATTTCGAACCAAACAACCCCTTAGAATAAGACTTATTCTTTGGTTAAATGGAGATGACTTTGCTAAGGTTGCCTCTAAAGTTTCATCTCCCCATTTAACATGAGTGGCAAACATGCAAAATGCCATAAGAATAATTTATATTTATAAATGTGCGCAGAAGAAATATCAATATATTTTTTATCGTTTTATTATTTTGTTGAGTAAAAAAAGGTAACATATTTATGATTGTGTTCATACATTATAAAGTGTATTTCTCTATTATGGTTAAAAACCGACATATACATAATTTAATGCTAGATATGAGGCATGACTACTTGTATATATTTATGATTAATGCTACTTCTACTCCATTTCTCTATTATTTCATTTTTTTTTTGTTTATATTGAATGGTTATTATGTAATGAATAAGTTTTTTTTTATATTATGTTAATCTTCTTAACTTAACCCATTAAAATCATTAATGATCATTCTCATGAGCCATGAATTTGGTTCAAAGCTTATCAGCTTCAAACCTTTAATACACTTGTGGGTTGTAATTCTATTTACTCATTAAAAACGACTAATTTATAATATGTATATATATTTTTACATTAAATGTTGAATTTACCATAATTTTGCTAATAGCACACTTGCTAGCTAAACCATGTGAAGTTTAACTTTTAGTTTTATAAAATAAATAATGGTCAAAATTATTCATTAGAGTCAAAAATAGGACAAGACTAACGAAATGATAAGATTAAGACTATAAAACCCTAGAAGAAACCAATTGCTACTTTAGGTTATACTCTTTAAAAGAGTGACGATCGCAAATAAAACCGGGAAGTGTTGAAACCAAACAATGTTCTCCCTCCACGCCATCGCCATTTGCCACCTCCCTTACTCTACTCCAGTCCGTCTATTTTAAGACGGATATATGCATATTTGTGTTAAGATTATTTTTTTTGGTACACAATAGGGGCAAGTTCCAAATAAAAAAAAAATTTGTCTTAAGATTAAATGAGTTGAAGAACAATTTGACTTGGATAAATGAGACAAGTTAATAATCTCTACTTATTATACTTTTGTCTCATCTATCTTATTTGACATTTTATTCCATTCGACCTTGTCTCACTCGGCTGGTTAATTTTCTCCGTGTGAGTTTACCAGTGCGACCAAAGATAACAGTTGCGAGTTATTTAAATAATAATAATAATAATAATAATAATAATAAAATAATGCATACAAATACGAATAAACTTTGTTATCGTAAATGCGTTAACATGGATTTAGATGAACTTTGAGGTACTCGATCACCCGCGAGTTGTCATAATTTGTTTCTATATTATTTCTAAGTTACCAAATCCAAACTCGAGTCGTTGAATCATTTAACGGCTTTACTCCAAAACCGTTGAATGTAACTCAATATCTTTTTACTCCTATCTTTGTACGTATATTTTCAGTCCAGATGTAAGTTACCCGATCACTCGCGAATTGTCATAATTTTTTTCTATATTATTTATACGTTACCAAATCTAAACTCGGGTCGTTGAATCATTTAACGACTTTACACCAAAACCGTTGAAATATCTCTATACTCCTATTTCTATACATATCTTTGAAAATTTAATTCCAAAATATTAAGCCATTATCACTAATTTATTCAACGAACTTCACATTAAAATTATTAAATAACCAGATGTCTAAAATCCGACTTTTACACATATATATTTCCAAAAACTTAAGATTACCCATAAAAAAAATCGAACTTATATCGTCAATACCTTTTCATTATAAAGCACAATTTTTTTTCTAATAAGAATCCGTCTTAGCTTATATAATACGATTTTACACTAAAATAATTATAAAAACAGATCAAAACACAACCCAGGCAAAAGTAATCACAAAAAATCTCATCTCCCGATAAATTTCTATAAAACCGTCCTATATAAATATTATAGCAAATTTTAATTTTTAATTTAATTTAATTTCATTCCCCCCTCAAAATATAAAAACCATAACACACACAAATTGTAACATTACAATTTTACAAACATTTTCTTCTTCTCTTCACAAAAGCTCAAAAATCTCTTCCTCCTCTCTTCCTCATCTATATTTCTCTCAAAAATATTTTTAACTGTTTTTTTTTTAATCTATATTTTCTTAATTATGCTTTTATTACAACCTTGTTCATCAACTAATCTTACTTAATTAAACCTTTTTTTCATCTTAATTAATCATCAATTACTATAAATTTTATTGTTTTTGTAATTTTTTTTTTCTGTTAATTGTGGATTAATTCTTCACCAGAATTAAACACAACAGTAAGTTTACGACGATTTTGTTTTGTATAAGTTTTGTTTTAATTTTTGTATTTTTTTGTGATTTTGTGTGTGTTAATGATGATTATTGTTTGCTTAATTGTTCAAGTAATGCTAATTATCATCTTTTTGATCTGCTGTTTTTGTTTATGTTTTATTTAATTAGATCTGTTTTTTGTTTTAATTTGAGTTGTTTTTGTGTGATTTTTGTTGTTTGATTGTTAATTATGTTGCAGGAATTTGTTTATCTTAATTTTGATGATTAATCAGTAAGATTAAGAGATAATTAGATGTTTTTGCTAAGTTTGTTAAGAGATTGAATGTTTGTGTAATTTAAATTTGAATTTGAATTACTGTGATTTTGTGAGGGTTACGTGAATATTTGTGTAATGTAAAATTGAATTTGCTCGAAATCGGTTTCGGTTTGGTATATGTTCGTTCGTTTTTGCATAAACTGTGTGTTTTTTGGATGATATAAGTTTGATGTTTATTGTTTAATGTTGCTGGAGGATTTGTGTTTATTTGACTCACATTTTGGTAATTTCGTCTGCGGTAGCTAGTTCTTTGGATTAGACAGTAGCGGAACAAGGATTTGTAGTTAGAGGATAATATCGCCTGTAAATCGTAAACTAGATAAAGTTGCGAAAATTTTAACTGAAAACTTCAAAATTTACATTTTGGTAATTTTGTCTGCAGTAGCTAGTTCTTTGGATTAGACAGTAGCGGAACAAGGATTTATAGTTAGGGGGTAATTTCGGCTGCAGTATCGTAAATTAGATAAAGCTGCAAAAATTTTAACTGAAAACTTCAAAATTTACATTTTGGTAATTTTGTCTGCAGTAGCTAGTTCTTTGGATTGTACAGTAGCGGAACAAGGATTTGTAGTTAGGGGGGTAATTCCGGCTGCAGTATCGTAAATTAGATGAAGTTTCGAAACTTTTAACTGAAAACTTAAAAAATTGTATGTTCAGAGTTAGGGTGACCACCCCTGTTAGCCCCCCCAGTTCCTTTGTATTGTACAGTAGCGGAACAAGGATTTGTAGTTAGGAGGTGAAAAATTTCAGGGGGCGAAGTACTATTACAATAAGGGAAATTAGAAAAAGTTTCGAAAATTTTAACTGAAAAATTTCAATGTTCTGGGGGGAGACAGCGCGCTAGCGCCCTAATTCCGGGTGTTCCATTTAATTCACATTGAAGCTAGTCTGTTGTATTGTACAGTAGCTGAAAACGGATTTATAGTTAGGGGACATACTGGTAAGGCAATAACTTAAATTAGGTAAGGTTTCAAATATGTGAACTGAAAATTTAAAAAATTTCAATGCTTAGTGGGGAGACTAAATCTGTTATCCCCCCTCATCTGCGACATGGTATTGTACTATGGTTTCGATGAAAAGTTTTGATCTTTAGTTAGTCTGGTGGCTGTGGTTTGATGGAAATTTGTTTCTGCTTTGGGTGCATGAGTTAGATAAGATATGGAGTTATTGATTTTGATATTGATTTATATTGCTTTTAATGCGTTTCTTAAAAATGTGATTATTTTCTACTGATGGATTTTTTGTAATTATGGTAATGAAGGTACGGAGAATAACCGATGGTAGGTAGTGGCGGTAGTGCTCAAGGCAGTATGCAGAGGCTAACTACTAATGATGCCTTAGCATATCTGAAGGCAGTGAAGGAAATGTTCTCCGACAAAAAGGAGAAATATGATGAATTTTTAGAAGTTATGAAAGATTTTAAAGCTCAGAGGTCTGTTAATTGTCGAACTTATTTGAAATTTGCTTTACTTGTGATTTTATTGTGCGGCATGTGTAGCTTATCGGTTGTGTTCTTTATGGCATTGTGTAGAATTGACACTACTGGTGTAATAGCGAGGGTTAAAGATTTGTTCAAAGGGCATCGGAACCTAATATTAGGCTTCAATACATTTTTGCCCAAGGGATATGAAATCACCCTTCCTCCTGAGGATGAGCAACCTCTGGTGAAAAAGCCAGTTGAATTTGAAGAAGCGATTAGTTTTGTCAATAAGATTAAGGTATCCATACTATTTTGGAACTTTACCTGTATTTTTTTAGTTACTTTTGCTTTAAAGCTGATCCATTTCCTGCTGCAGTTGCGGTTTCAAGGCGATGACTGTGTGTACAAGTCATTTCTTGATATTTTGAACATGTACAGGAAAGAAAATAAGACCATCAGTGAGGTTTACCAGGAGGTATGTAAAATCGGATTCATGTCTCTCATCCAAGTGGACGAGATAGAGAAGGTGTAGAGGGCTGTTGTGCTCTTGTCAGTTTAGCAAACGTGTCAATTGTATAACTTTCACTTTCTGCAGGTAGCTTTGCTCTTCCGGGAACACCGAGATCTCCTCGAAGAGTTCGCTCATTTTCTCCCAGATACTTCAGCAACAGCTCCAGTTCAACATACACCATCTCTTAGGAATTCTTTGTCGCGGGACAGGAACTCGGCCATGCCAACGACAAGACCGATGCATATCGACAGGGTACGTCATTGTGGATATCATTTATGACTGCTCTTGATTGTTAATTCCCTTGCTTATGCTCTTCCTATCTGCTGTATTCAGAAGGAACGCGAGTTCGCTGTTGAAGGTTCTGACGCTGATAACGACAAATTAAAACTCGAAAGAGATCAGAGACGGAGGCTGGATAAAGATAGAGACAGGTTAGGAAATATGGCCAGGAAATCGGTTTATGAGTATTGTGAGTGGGATTTTGCTGACAATAATATTCTAATAAACGATATCTGGTTACAGGGGTCATGAATTTGCTGCTGATCATGGTGCTGAAAATAATGGTCCTGCCGGAGTGTCTGGTTCTTATAATGATAAGACTGGACTAAAAAGTACATTCCTAAACTCTGAATGCTTATGTGGATGTTTTGATCCCTTTCCTACTTCTCTTTCAGGCTTTCCGAATCTGCTAAAATAATTAATTGAACAAAATATATACCCAAGTGGAATATCTATTCACAGCAGCTTTTTTAAGAGGCTTACACTTTGGCAGTAGGAACTTAGTCCTTGATTACTAAGAGCTATTATTTGTATTTAAAATCCTGAACGTTGTGGTTGGAGCATAAGCGGTTCAGTTAATCAGAGAAGCAGTTTATATCTTTCACTTTGGTGTCTGAAATGTTACGTTCAACTCATTTAGTGGTCGTGTGGTTGCCACTAAGAGAGCATGGTAATTCCAATTCTCATGAACTACTATAATGAGAGCTGTTTGGTTGACATTTGTTTTGGAAATAGGCAAAGTGGCAATTCACATGAGTTTCAATTCTTACAAATTTTAGGAAGTCGATGACATAACCCCCTTAAATTCCAATGATTGAGTAGACTTGCTACGTTATCAACGAAGCAAAACCGGTGATTTTCATGAATTGGATGTGGGTACTTATTTTCAATGTTGAAATTGCGTAGTAGTTTCTTCTTTCTTTACCAACCAAACAACTTAGTATCATCAATTACAACTAGTAATACCTTTCTCTCTGTATTTGTCTATCAAATGTTGAGATTCTCATATAGGGTACTCGTTGCAGCTTTGTACAGCCAAGAGTTTGCATTCTGCGAGAAAGTCAACCAGCGGTTACATAATCATAATGATTATCAGGGATTTTTGAAATGCCTGCATATATATAGCAGGGAAATAATAACAAAACAAGAATTGCAATCTCTGGTAAATTTCAAATTCTGAGCTTATAATTCATATAGTAGGCCTCTTGTATCCTTCATTGGTTAAAGCCTAAACTTGCGATGAGCTGCATTGTTGTACGAATCACCTCAGACGTTTCTTAAAGCCTCTTTTATGTGTTCATTTAACTCCTGGTAATGTTACTCTTCCTTTCCTCAGGTACGTGATATACTTGGAAAATATCCAGATCTAATGGAGGCATTTGATGAGTTTTTAATACATTGTGAAAATAATGGTAATTTTTGTAAACTTTACGCTACAAGTTACTGTTTCTGCATATGTATGATGTGCATCTGATCATCATCGTGTTTTCCTGCAGATGGCTTCCTTGGCAATGTAATGAGTAAAAGTATGTTTTCTAACTCCTCTATTGTTTGTTGTGCTCAATAGGTTAACCAGCATTAGTATCTTCTGCAAGTACTTACTGGTTGTGGTTATTTTAATTTCTTAATTGTGTTCTTAGGCGTTTTTTGGAGCTGGTAATAGAGACTTAGTTAAGATACGATTTAGTCCAATTAGTCTTGCCATACATAATTGAACTTTCACTCCTTTCCAGAATCTTTATGGCCAGAATCCTTGTGGAGCAACAGTTCTTCAAAATATGTCAAGACTGAGGATAGGGAGAGAGATAGAGATCTTGGAAGAGAAGATAGAGATAGAGATCATGATTACATGGAAAGGGACCGGACTGAAAGAAGTAGTCCCTATGTGAGTAAAGAGGTTGCAAATCTCAGAATATCTTCAAACTCAAATAAGGATAAGTATATCGGGAAACCTATTCAAGAGCTCGACCTCTCTAACTGTGAACGGTGCACACCTAGTTACCGACTGCTTCCTAAGAATGTAGGCATCTCTCTTATATTTTTCTCTCTCATAAATTCCAATGTAGTTATCTTCAGTAATTCTATTCTATACACATGTGCAGTACCCCATTCCTGTGGCAAGTCAAAAGACTGAGATTGGAGCTCAAGTACTGAACGACCACTGGGTTTCTGTAACCTCTGGAAGTGAAGATTACTCTTTTAAACACATGCGAAAAAACCAGTACGAGGAGAGTCTCTTTCGGTGTGAGGATGACAGGTGAATATCTCAATTTATTTGTTGTGTAGCATTTCTGCTTATACTGGTTTCCCTGTCACTAGTGCCATATTGTTTTGGTTGTTTTTCACAGTATCGAAAGAGTGAGTGTTTACATATGCTTGCCTTTGGAATAACTTTTGTACTACTTTTATCATGCCTGATCATCTGTTGCCATTAAAATGGCAAAGGTACTTCGATAGCTTATCCATAGGAGACTGAATAATGATCTTTGTAAAGCATGCAAGGCTATACTACATATGCTTGCCTCACCTCATTTGTGAAATTACATGTGTGTTTGCTCTTATTCCGTGCTGTTATCCATCCCATGTTGGTGTCACTCAGGTTTGAACTAGATATGTTGTTGGAGGCCGTGAACGTTACAATTAAACGCGTGGAAGAGATCTTGGAAAAAATTAACGCAAACAATTTTAAAGTTGAAGGCCCAATCCAGATAGAGGATCATTTTACTGGTATAGTGGATCCAAGCCCTCAATAAGTTGACTAGATGATGATATATATGACATGATGTTTGACACTATGCTTTCCTGTTTCCAGCAATAAATCTGAGGTGCATAGAGCGATTGTATGGTGACCACGGTCTTGACGTCATGGATGTATTAAAGAAGAATGCAACTCTTGCATTGCCAGTGATATTGACTCGTTTGAAACAAAAACAGGAAGAGTGGGCCAGATGCCGAGCTGATTTCAACAAGGTGTGGGCCGAAATATACTCAAAAAACTATCACAAGTCACTTGATCACCGCAGCTTTTACTTCAAGCAGCAGGATGCAAAGAGCTTATGCACAAAAGGTAATATTTGTCGTTGCATCACATATACACATGGAAATACTAGTTTTTTCACTTAGGCTCATTTGAACTTCTGGCACAAGTGGCTCTTGCTGCACAAGTGCACAACCCCATGATACCAATTTTCCGGTTATCCATTGAGTTCTATTCAGATTCAGGGACCGGTGTCGAATTTTCCAACACGTCACAACTTGAGCACCTTGCTTTTGTGCTGCTCATGATATATTGATATGGTAATTAGATAGCTGATGTCACATCCAGTATTAATTACTGGACTCTCTTTGAAAGTATGAAAGATACTGGAAGATTGTAGGCCAATGAGCCTTTCTGAGGTCAAATGTTAAATTTTTGACGGCGGAGTGTCGAAATAATTTTACAAGACCCATATCTGATGGTTTCTTTTCATTGCAGCTTTACTGGCTGAGGTTAAAGAAATTAGTGAGCAAAAGTGCAAAGAGGATGATTCACTTCTTGCTATTGCTGCGGGAAATAGACGCCCAATCATTTCTCACATGGAGTTTGAGTACCCTGATACGGAGTTACATGAAGATTTATACCAGCTTATGAAATATTCATGTGGAGAGGTCTGCGCAACAGAACAATTGGATAAAGTGATGAAAATATGGACCACATTTCTAGAACCCATGCTTGGTGTACCCTCTCGGGCTCAGGAGAAAGACGACTCTGAGCATGTTCCCAGAATCAAGAACGAGGCTGCTAAAAGTGATGGCCTTGCTAATGGTGGTACTAATGAAAGTCCTGTTCGTGGTGCTACTACTCACAAACTAACTAATACTTCCAGAAATGGAGATGAATTTAGTCCTCCTAAACTATCTAGTTATGACAATCATGCTAAAGAAGATGGATGTCCTGTAGCCAGTATTAGGACACAAAACAATGGTAACATGGTTGGTCAAACATCTACACTCGGCAAACCAACTTATAATGAACAGTTGACAACTTCTAATGTGTCTCCTTCCTCTGGTGTTGAGCAATTTCATGGAAGATACAATGATAGCACATCAGGTTTGTTTAAAGAAATACGCTACCATTAGTACTGTGCGATATGGAGCATACAATTTAAAATTACTTCTTATGCTTTAAGGATGTGGCCCTCTAAGGTTAAACAAAAAATGCTTTAGTGAATCACTTTACAAGGAAAGTTTCATAATCATGAAGAGCCTAGAAGATTTATTATTAACTTTTATAGTATGTTTGTTCTCACCTTAATCGTTTAATATGTTGCCTGAATCTTGCCACTTTTTCTTCAGATCCGCAGTTGAGATCTGGAAATCCAGCTGATAACAACGGCTGTGAAGTGAAATCAAATGGTGGAAACGTGCCTTCACTGGAGGTATTGTTTTATTTACAACTTTAATATCTTAAATTTTAGGTATTCCCTTTTGATTTAAGTGTCTGTCCTACAACAGCTTATGTGAACATTATTCGTAGGAAATTTGGCATTCTCTCTGTTATCATATAAATCACTCACCCTCAGTTATTTTTTTCACATCTCTTCAAATATATGAGCAAAAATCATGAAATGTATATTGTTTTGATATCATTTTTTTATAAAATCGAAAGTCCTTGCCTTTAAAAACGAAAAAGACGGACAACAAAAACAGGGGGTAGCATAGTTTCGAAGAATGTCCCTGTAATTATGCGTTTAACCAGCTATTTCAGAGGGATTGGTGGTGAAGGCGTTTCTATACTGTATAGTTGAACACTCAGTCATTTCTATGTTGCAGCTTGTTGATTCTGCAAGAGCTGTTCCAACATTAAATCGGGATATTACCGGAGCCAGTAAACAAATTAGATCTTGTCCAGATTCTAATGGACATGCCAAATCTGAAAGAGAAGAAGGCGAGCTATCTCCGACTGGAGATTTTGAGGAGGATAATTTTGCAGCTTATAGGGATGCATCTGCAGAGCTTGCAAATAAACCAAATGACAGTGCTACACATGGTGGCCAGAATGATGCATATGCTGATGATGAAGGTGAGGAGAGTGCTCACAGGTCATCAGAGGAGAGCGAGAATGTTTCAGAAAATGGGGATGTTTCTGCCAGCGAGTCTGGTGATAGGGAGGATGGCTCCCCTGAGCATGAAGAAGTGGCGGATCATGGGCACAACAAGGATGAAAGTGAGGATGAGGCGGAAGGAATGGCTGATGCACAAGGAGAAGGAGATGGGTCGTCGTTGGTGCCACTTTCAGTACGTCTCTTAAAAACTGTAAAGCCTCTAGCAAAGCATGACCCTGCATCTTCAAATGAAAGAACAAGAGGATCCCGTGTTTTCTATGGAAATGACTCCTTCTATGTGCTCTTTAGACTTCATCAAGTAAGAATCGTTCTTTGGGGACATGGGTTTGATAAGTACTACTTCCAGTCCATTTAGCTTTGGTGGTTGACGAATTTGACTGATGTTATGAAAATAGCTGTTTAATAAAATAAACTTGACAAATTTTAAAGAAATTAATTGTTAAAGTTGGCATCGGATGATCACCAAAGTCAAATAGGACAGTATTAATGTCACAGAGGTTGCATTCCATGACTGCCCTTTTCATCTTCCTTTGCCTCCTTGTTTGGCCAGACTTTGTATGAAAGAATCCGGTCGGCGAAGATTAATTCATCAACAGCTGACAGAAAATGGAAATCCTCAAGCGATTCTCTTTCGTCAGACCTGTATTCAAGGTTTGTGTGATTTTCGAACTTGATTTTTATGTTTTAATTGTAATTTGTGTACTGTGTGATAGTTTGAATGATTTCTCCTTTTGATCTTTACAGGTTCATGAACGCTCTATATAGCTTGGTTGATGGTACTTCTGACAACAATAAATTTGAGGATGATTGTCGAGCTATTGTTGGCACTCAATCATATCTTCTCTTCACATTAGACAAACTTATATATAAGCTTGTGAAGCAGGTTCATATCTATTTTCCTACTTTATGTTCTTCCATTTCCATCCTTGTAATACCTGCTAAGTACGATTTTCTTTTTAAATCTGCGTCAGCTTCAAATATTAGCAGCGGATGATGTGGACAACAAACTTCTTCAGCTATATGCATACGAGAGCTCAAGAAAATCTGAGAGATTCTTAGATATTGTCTATCATGAAAATACGCGTGTTATCCTCCACGACGAAAACATATATCGTGTTGAATGCGTATGTCTCAGCTTGTTTTTCTTTTCTTTGTTAATTTTGCATTTGAGACTAATAACATGCAGTCTCATGTCTTCCTTTTCTGGGGTTTATGTGCAGTCATCTTCACCCACTCGCCTGTCTATCCAGTTAATGGAGAAGGGTCAAGATAAGCCAGAACTTACTGCTGTTGCAATAGACCCAATTTTTTCGGCTTACTTACAAAACGACTTCCTCTCAGTTGTCCCAGATAAGAAAGAGAAGTCGGGGATCTTTTTACGAAGGTAATTAATGTTTCTATTGTATAATTATGTTTCCATTTGCGGTGAATGCAAACTCTCACTAGTCATTATTCACTAGGGAATAAACCAAAATAGCTCACTAAATTGCAAGTGCTTTTTATTGTGATATACCACCTTTGTTCTCTACGTATTCCTTTTTGGTCCACCCCAACCGATAATTTACGTTAATTTTTTAGACATGTTTTGTATGGGGGAGAATTAATGAGAAGCTCTTTAACCCATTTCCATGGGTGTAATTTAAAAATCGTCCCAGAAACAAATTATTGGCAAGGACATTGGGAGTAGCTGGCATTTATATAATTCTTTGACCCAATTGTTCATCTTGAGTCACTGGAAACTGCCTCTTCGTGTTGTTGACATAGGGTTAAGGATGTATACATCCAACTCTTTGTACCTCGTCATTTGCAGGGGGCCTTTGAGGAGCCTTTGAGGCGATGTGCTAGATGTTGTTGCCTTTGTACTCCGTAGAAGTTACTTGACTATTATCTGTTGTTTCAAACCATGAGAGAAATAGCTGAAATGGTATATTATTGTAGCAGGAATAAACGCAAATATTCAAGTGGAGTTGAACTCTCTAGCGCGTATGAGGCGATGGAAGGACTCCAAGTTGTCAATGGTCTAGAGTGCAAGATAGCTTGCACTACGTCCAAGGTATTTCGATTGATTGATAATAAATACAATCCGTCTCATTGTAGACGGATAGTGTCCGTCTAAAGTGAGAATTTGTGTAATAAATAATAAGCTTGAATGCATGACCTGCTTTTCAATCTGTGAATCACCTTTTTTTTCTTTGCACATAATAATTTGTCTTTTGGTAGGTGTCTTACGTATTAGACACAGAAGATTTCTTATATCGGAGAAGAAAAAGGAGAACTTTGCATGTGAGCAACGCATGCCATGACCAGGCAAAGTCGTCGAAGGGATCTTCTCACCGATTAGAGCGATACCATAGATTGCTCTCAGGCTTATAGTGATTTTCCTTCAAGTAATGACGAGTTAATACTTATATTTTGGATTAGCATCGGGTGACAGACTGACAGTGTTAGCATAAATCAATGGCTGGCTTGTCGTGGACAGAAGGGAATAATCAATCAGTTACTTTCCAGAGCATGAAGTCTGCAAAAAGAAGAGACGGGTATCTGGTATGGACTAACTCCTTGCCTCCAACCGAATAAAGATGGAGTGCCGGAAATCTAAAATGGTGCAGATTAACGTGTAGTAGTATAGTGTATCTTTTGTGGCAATTGATCCACAATTGCTCTCATCTGTAAATAACTGAATACCCGCGTATCATTTCATTCATTTATACTTTACTTTTTTTCGTCCACCCAATAGCTTTCCCCCTCGTCCCAAGCCTTTTTGATTAATGCTGAATTAACTGATGTATAATCAATGAATATCGAAAATTAGTAGAAAATTTTCATCGTAGCATACTTTTTTTCTAGGACCGCTATGAAGTGGAGGCAGGCATGAGGAACTTTTCAATAGAAAAGTGCCCTTGCCATTGAATGATACTTTATGTGCTTTCCTTCGTTTGCAAATGATACTCCGCCCGTGTCAATGGAAAATATAGTTTGCTAGTTTTCGTCCAAGCTTACGTTTTTTGCTCGAACAATAATCAGATTGGCATAGGGGCTAGTCAAATCGGGAAACAAGACCCTTTTCTCGTAAATATTAAAGAGAATTTGAAATTCCGCCTTGATTTATTTCCTGCCGATTGAAAGGAAAATGTGTTAAAAGGTAAATAGGACATAATCCCACTAGTGTCGATGGAGAGTCAGTTCGTCTCATTGAAAACGGCCATTATCCGTCACAAGCTGAAGACGGATAGTAGTGAGAGGGCAAGTGGGGGTATCCATTTTTCCCCCACTTGTACTATCCATTTGCATTTTGTGAGAGAGACACTATCCGTCTCCAGCTTGTGACGGATAGTGTCTGTCTTCCATGAGAATTTGTGATGGAGAGTTGCCTCGTTATGGAAAGTCAAATTGGCCTTTGGAGATGTCCAAAACAACACCAAACGCCTCTCCAAATTCCATACACCTAGTCTTACCTTTCAGGCATGAGATTCCCACTTAGGCACTTACTCTAGTCTTTACCTTGTCCCTAATTTTCATCGCGAGGCACACGCATACAAGCATGCTGGATATCCAAATTAAATTGACGGCTTTTGTAAGGTTCGTTTACACAAGTATTTTGTAAAACGGGTTTTGTTATTACCAACTTTTTATCATTAACGGGTCATGCTCTAGGTTCTTGATATTCGTTGTTACACAATATTAGTATAAATCCGGCTTAAAATAGACCAATTGAAACAATTACAATATGAATTCATTTCAATTGCTAAGCTCGAGTCAGTTTATTTCATTCTTACGCTCTAATTCACTTCATTTGAGTTCAATTCAGCTCCTATAACTTCAATTCAAATCAACAAACTCGTTCATGCTTTGAACAGACTCATATTTGATTCAAGCCCTCTATTACTAAGGGACGAATATCATTTCACTTTTAATTAAATTAAATTAAACACCTCTTAATTAAATTTAAATCGCGAACTCGTTCATGCTACCCGTGTGAACATGAGGTAACTTAACTCGCGATTCAGTTCAAAACTATTTCAATTTATAACTCATAATTTAGTTCAAACTCTTTTCAGTCTAAAACTCGTTATTCAGTTCAAACCGTTTCAGTCCAAATAAACCGATTCAAGCCCTCTATTACTAAGGGATGAATATCGTTTCACTTTTAATTAAATTAAATTAAACACCTCTTGATCAAATTTAAATCACGAACTCGTTCAAGCTACCCACATGAACATGAGGTTAACTTACTTCGTAATACAGTTCAAACTGTTTCAATCCATAACTCATAATTTAGTCCAAACTCTTTTCAGACTAAAACTCGTTATTCCCCCTTCAAAAAAAAAAAGTCGTTATTGAGTTCAAATTATTTCAATCCATAACTCATAATTTAGTGCAAACTCTTTTCCGTCTAAAACTCGCTATTCCCCCTCAAAAAAAAAAGTCGTTATTAAATTCAAATTATTTCAATCCATAACTCATAATTTAGTTCAAACTCTTTTCCATCTAAAACTCATAATCCAGTTCAAACCGTTTCAATCCAAATAAACAGACCCTAATCCCAATTCCCATCCAAATACATCCCATACTTATATATACCCACCAACCTCACCATTCCCCCGTTCTCAATTATCCCTTTCCCCCAAACCACCAAACCCGAACCAAACCACCCTAACCTAACCATGGCGCTCCGCCACCTAACCAAATCCACCAAACCAACCACCCTCCGTAACCTAACCACCACCCTCCACCGAACCCTAACCACAACCTCAACCGAACCGATTCAAATCGAAACCAGCATCCAATTCCAATCCCACAACATCGAACCACCGTCAACCACCGTCACAACCACCGCAACCGAACTCATGAATTTCTACAAATCCATGTCGTTAATGCGACGTATGGAAATCGCATCCGATTCCCTATACAAAGCGAAACTTATTCGCGGCTTCTGCCATCTCTACGACGGCCAAGAGGCCGTCGCAGTAGGTATGGAAGCCGCGATTACTAAATCGGACAGTATTATCACCGCGTATCGCGATCATTGTATCTATTTAGCACGTGGGGGGACGTTGGTTAGCGCTTTTGCGGAATTGATGGGGAGAAGAGATGGGTGTTCGAGAGGGAAAGGTGGGTCGATGCATTTTTATAGGAAAGATTTCGGGTTTTTCGGAGGACATGGAATTGTTGGTGCGCAAATTCCTTTGGGAATTGGGTTGGCTTTTGCTCATAAGTATAATAAAGAAGAGAATGTTAGTTTTTCTATGTATGGTGATGGTGCTGCTAATCAAGGTCAATTGTTTGAAGCTCTTAATATGGCTGCTCTTTGGGATCTTCCTGCTATTTTGGTTTGTGAGAATAATCAATGTATGGATTCATATCTTTCTTCTCATTCTTTACGATAATTCTTGTTTAAGACGGACATATAGGCCTATATTCTTGATTTGTTTTAATTTTTAAGACGGATATGCCTCTCTTACGATAATTCTTGTTTAAGACGGAGATATTCGTGTTATATTTGAAACTGGTCAAATAAATAGAAGAGACAAAAGCAGAAGACCTAGGGATTAGTAAAAAACTTGTCCCATCTATCGGAATGGGGTATAGTTTGACTGGTTTTAAGCTTTAAGACGGATATGTTTGTCTTAAGAGAGACCGACTGTATTCTTGAGTATGATTATTGTGTAGGACCGTGTTCTAGTGTGAGACGGTTCTTTTTTTTGGAATTTTGTGGTTTGTGCCTTTGACTGATCATAATTTTTGTCTACGAGTTTAGAAAATGGTCATTAATGATTTTATGCCTTAGTACACTCCCTTACTTGAATGTTCTTTGAGCTTGGGGAGCGGATAATGCAAAGACTCCCTATACCATGTATTGGAATAAGGCTCATAGGATTTGAACTTAGGATTAGGCTATGATACATGTGAGGGACATTCTTGAATGTTCTTCCCATTCTTTACGATAATTCTTGTTTAAGACGGACATATAGGCCTATATTCTTGATTTGTTTTAATTTTTAAGACGGATATGCCTCTCTTACGATAATTCTTGTTTAAGACGGAGATATTCGTGTTATATTTGAAACTAGTCAAATAAATAGAATAGACAAAGGTAGAAGACCTAGGGATTAGTAAAAAACTTGTCCCATCTATTGGAGTGGGGCACAGTTTGACTGGTTTAAAGGTTTAAGATGGATATGCATGTCTTAAGGGAGACCGGTTGTATTCTTGAGTATGATTATTGTGTAGGACCGTGTTCTAGTGTGGGATGGTTCTTTTTTTTTTTGGAATTTTGTGGTTTGTGCCTTTGACTGATCATAATTTTTGTCTACGAGTTTAGAAAATGGGGATTTTGACCAAAAGTTTAAGTTAATGGCCGAGGGGTTATTAATGATTTTATGCCTTAGTACAATCCCTTACTCGTATGTTCTTTGAGCTTGGGGAGCGGATAACGCAAGGACTCCCCATACAATGTATTGGATTATATGCATTTTTCTAGGATAATTTAATGATAATCATGTTGAAACATGGGATTCCTTTGGTATATTCTGGCAATTGAGATGGTCTTAGTAAGAATTTATATTTATTTTCCGCCTTTCGGGTGTTAAAAGCAGTTTTTGTATTTGGTTAATTTGCTGGCTGATTTCAAGTATTAGTTATTGTATTGTACTTGGAAGTATAAACGAAGGATATGTACATTTGGAGTGTTTTTTTTTCCCTTGGATCACAATTCAATAATGTGGGTCTCATACTATGGTTTGTTGTATGTGTTAGGTTAATTGTAGTTTTGTGTTGGTAGTTTGGGTTAGTTCATTTGTTAGTGTATAGTGTATTATGCCCAAGTATAAATGAACATATTGTTTTTGATAAAGTGATGAACATAGGCGAGGATGTATTTTGTGACAACGGTGGTATCTTGGAAGGTTTAGCAACACAGAGAGGCTATTTCTGAATGACCCAAGAATGAAAATTGTGGGGTAAGGGGGTGTACGTAGGTATGCAGCCTTACCCCTATGTTGGCAACACAGAGAGGCTATTTCCGAATGACCCAAAATGTAAATTGCATTGCAAATGACTTTAACTTCAAAATTAAAGGAGTGCGGCCTGTTTAGTGAGTCGTCTAATTTGTTCCATCATATTCCAGAATCAAAGGTTAAGCTTTCACGGTCTTCATCTGTGTAGTTCATCCTAAAAGGCAATGAGTTGAGAGGAATGACTGAATGTCTTCTGTTTAGAACAATTTCATTTAGTTAATTAATCTAGAGATTTGTGTGTGATAAAGGTGGAATGTATGGGATTTATACGTGTGTTCCTAACACTGACAAAATGAGGAGTACAGAAAACTCTGTGTTTCTACTGTGTAGTGTGTACATCTCAGTTCAATTGATAAGCAGGGTGCGTACTGTTGTGTAACAAAGGCGGAATCTTGAAATAACATTTCGGTTCATTTGAAACGCTTGTGGGATATGGTTAAGCTGCAATTTTGTTCACTTGTTATTCTATTGCACTGGCTCACTTACTTACGCACTTTTCGACATTAAACTGGATGTTGGCGTATGCTATTCGCTGCACATTTGTTCTTATTACCAGTCATTCTGATATAGTCTGTGTGTTTTCAACACTGCTTATGTTCGACACCGTGGAATCCTGCCATACAGTTGTGTTGTTGTTTTTGTGGTTTTTAAGTCTTTTGCTGATTTAGTTGCTGTTACACCACTGCCGAGTTTTACATGTTCTCATCAAAGGTGGGATCTTAAGGGTTATCCTGTAAGCCTGTAACAAAAGTTGAAATATGTGATTCCGCTTAATGAATCTTTTACGTTTTGATTTGATCATGAGGCGTCCATGAGCAAAAAGGTGGATCTTTGAAAAATATGATCGACTGTTGGCTTTTTTTTGGTTGATTGGGATTGTTTGGCTGGCTCTTATGGTGGATCGCTCTCTTTTGGTTATCCGTTAACATCTTGTTGATCTCTGACTTGTGCATTTTCTTCAGATGGTATGGGAACTGCAATAAAGAGATCTGCAAAGAGCCCATCTTACTACAAACGTGGAGATTACGTTCCTGGGTTGAAGGTACATAATAATTTTCCGATTTGCTAGTTTCTTTGATTGATTTTAATCCCTTGGTAATTCAAGAAAGCGTATCCGATTTAAGAATTCAAGTTGCTATATAAATATATATATATATATAAAGTTCATGAAGGAAAAAAGAAGAGACACATTTTTGTGCTACTTGTTCTGTATGCTGGCCATCCTATCTGTAGACGAGTGTGGATTACTGTGATGCGTAATTGAAAAACGCTTTTATCACTGAAATTACGTGTTTTTTATTCGTGCAATTGAACTAATGGCGCAAAATTACTACCTATTGTAGGTTGATGGTATGGATGTATTGGCAGTTAAACAGGCTTGTGCATTTGCTAAGGATTATGTTCTGAAGAATGGGCCTATTGTAAGTAAAGAGCCAAACAATCGATTTCTTAAGCCTTAATCATTTCCCAGTGTCGTAGACTCGTAGTTATTTTGCATCTGCTATTTTCAGTATGGAATATTTATTGTCTGTCCCCTCTCCTAAGTTGCGTGTTTGTTCTTGTGCTCTACATTAGATTCTCGAGATGGACACTTATAGGTACCATGGCCACTCCATGTCTGATCCTGGAAGCACCTATCGTACACGTGATGAAATATCTGGTATAAGACAGGTAATGAATCTGATTTTTGAGGTTCCTGAGTTGAACTATGTGTTCACTTGTGGCGTTATTTGACATGTTGATGATCTCTTTTCACAGGAACGCGACCCCATTGAGAGAGTGAAGAAGCTGTTAATCGCTCATGATATTGCAACTGAAAAGGAAATGAAGGTATCGTGTTTTTAGTTAATATTGTTATTATAACAAGTATAAAGTTCAGTTCACTTGAGACGTTCTTCCTCAAAGTAAAAACTTAGATGGTAATTATATTGGCTTCAGTGCGTAAAGCCGTAAACCTTGTCGTTGGAAAAAGTTTGATTTGCAATGTAATTCTATGCACGAGTATTGAGTAATTTGATACGCGTCATGTGTAGGATTATGAGAAAGAGGTCCGGAAAGAGGTAGATGCAGCTATTGCGGAGGCAAAGGTAAGAATTCTGTTTTCTGCTACCGCTGTAAGAATTTTTTTACTTTATATCGTTTGATCTTCATTATATTCACTTTTTTCAACCTGTTTTTCCAGGAGAGTCAAATGCCTGATACTTCGGAGCTCTTTACAAACATCTACGTGAAAGGTTACGGGGCAGAGGTAACATATATTCCGTTTCACATTCTCGTTTGTTATTGATATACCTGTTAAATGAAATCGGAAATATTTACATGTGAATAGACGAAAGGTGTGTGACCGAACTCTCAGCTGGGAAAGTAGGGTCCTTTTCTTTTGCTTATAAACAACATAGGAGTACAAGTTTAAACGTGTGGTGCATTTCGACTCAATAATTGAACTGATTTATGAAAATGGGCTACCACGACCCTGGTGAAAACATAGCGGAGGGACCGTGATTGTCTCCCTTTGGTTTAGCCTTTTCCTCCCATAACATAACTTAGCATTTCTAGTATGTGAGTTTCTTAAGAGCGACAACTATATCATGTGCAAAGTCCGCAAATTGTAACATGGTTCCGATGATTGAATGAACTAGGTTAGGCTGTCTCTATCGGAAACATAATTGAAGTTCATACGGTAGGGAGATTTGGGAACGCGACTTTTTTAGTGACACCATACATACATACTATTTTAGACGACGAGATAGTGATTGTGTTTCCTTTTCTGCTATTCACGCTATTTTCATCTATATATTCCGACTTTATTTCTTTCTTATGGTCGTGTTCCCCTTTTCTTTCTTCCATTTTACGTTATATTACCTCTCTTTGACGGACAGCTTATGTTGGCGCCCAAGTCATTTGAATCTCGTGTAACTCGTCATTTTTCTGTTATTGCAGTCATTTGGTGCTGACAGGAAAGAACTCAGAACTACACTACCATGAACCAGAATATGTTGAAATAGCCACGAACATTCGAAATAAAAAAGGGTTTTTACAATTTTACCCCATATTTTTTTCCAGACTAGTGCAACTCCGGCCGTGTTGTATAGCTCTCCTGCTCCTACAATTTTACCCCATATTTTTTTCCAGACTAGTGCAACATGGCATTTATCGATCCTAGAATCATTCGTGTTCCTACGATCTAGGTTCTCTCCGAAACAGTGTGTGTTAGCAATTCAGCATTTTGTAACACGGAAGGCTTTGATAATCTTTGCAATATGACTACAAATTTTAAATCTTGTTTCGAAAACCTTAAGTCGCTGATTGTTGTATTCTTGTATGAGACGGTCCCAAGAAGTCTACGGACTACTATTGAAGTCAATTGATTTGTCCCACATGTGAGTGTAAGGATAAATTAGTACGACGTACGTCAATAATTTCTCACTTTTTTACCGCAGTTAATCTTGCACGAGGAAACTGGAAAGCAATAAAAGCAGCAGCTTTTGACAATACTACTATTAGTAGGTGCACTGCACCCGTGGACAATAATACTTTTTTACTTTTAATCGTTACTCATAAATATTGACTAATCAGTCATTGTTATTTACGAGGTTTCGGCTTAGTGGTTATGACGAGTATTGTGAATAATAGGCTATGTATTCGATATTTCCCTTTTTAGTGGCTGTGAGTGCTGACTGAGGACCGAACCTAAATGAGTGGCTCGAGTCTAGTCTAGACCAAATGGGCCAGTCTGGTTCATTTTCGGTCTGAACCTAAACTTGCTCAGCTTAGCGGTTAGGACGAGTATATTGTGAATAATAGGCGATATATTCGCTATTTTTCGTTTTTAGTGGCTACGAGTGTGGACCGAGGACGGATCTAATTAAATGAATTCGGCTCGGGTTCAGTTTAGATGAAATGATCCGGTTTGATCCATTTTTCCGATCCGGACCTAACTTCTTCACTCCTAGCTCTAGTGACTAACCATTACCTCGTTCGACGTAAAAAAGATTTAAATTTAAATTAAATTAGAGTTACTCGAAAGTTACCCTTTTGATCTGTTAGGTACTTGCTATTTATGTCGATTAATGGAAGTATGAACCATGCAGAGTATCCTAAGCAACAACACTACCTAATAATTAAATTATACCGCTCACCGTCCAAATCTTTATTTTAATTTAAACACGGTTCACTGCTGGACTTTGTTCACATGTTTTTTGAGTTTTATATACTTTTATAAAAGATGGGAAAATATTATTTTCATACTCATTTGGTTATATATGTCTAAGTTATATTCTCACTTACGATAAAAATAATAACGTATTATTGTCTTATTAATCCCTGTCTATCATTTGCTAACCTTTTTTTTTATGACGGGTATTTTCTTCGTAAATAATGAAATCGATGAAAAAAGTTTGTGCAATTGAAATGTAGCATTTGTAACACTGTTTTGGCATTAGCAAATATCTTGAAATTGTGAATGATATGGTTTTGTAGTTTTGTACCATCTGTACTCTTTTGGCTGCAATTGTCACTAACGTGCATTCAACATCATGGGCATGCTCCGTCTGAATCGCGGGCATGCCCTCATCCTTATTTTAGTACATTTTATTCCATTTTTTTTGGTTAAGTTCAACTCAATTTTATTGAGTTTAGTTTAGTTCAATTCAGCTTATTTTTTACTTCAGCTTTATTCAATTTAACTCAGTTTCATTCAATTCAGTTCAAGCTTATTTCAGCCAAAAAGAAAAGGGCGAAGATTAATGAATCATCTAAGGTAGACAAGAACGTCTTTTAGTATACATTATGCTTCGTCATTAACCTATTTTCGTAACTGTTTGTAAATCTTCGATTTTAAAACCTTAAGTTTACCTTCTTTTGTATTATGTTTCACTCCCTTTTTGTTTTCCTCTTTTCCTTTTCTATATTTTCGCATTTTGAGGTGTGCGTTCACCCATGGGCCATGGACGGTTCTAAAGGATGATTCATATCAGCCGACCCCAAATCATTTTAGGATTAAGGCTCTGATGTTGTTGTTGTTGTTGTTGTTGTTGTTGTTGTTGTTGTTATTCTAATACTTAGACAGTTAGACTATTACAATGTTAGATTCATCTGCAATGGTCAGTCTAACTTAATCAAATACCAGACTCGAGAACATAATAATATCGACTTATAACACTAGATGGTCACAACTCGATAATTATTACGTCACAGCGATCCTAACCGGACTCAAATCTGAAGTAGATCAGATAATTCAGATAATGCTGAATTGAGCCCCCTTTTTTTCTGCTGAAGATGTCATTAATCTAACAATAATAATGTAGAGATGGAAGTTTGACAAATGTTTTGATGCATGTTCTGCAATCTGCATTAGATTTACTTATGACACAGAGCCTTCTATAACTATACTTCAATGGCGCCTTTATTATAAACATTTAAATTTGAACAAAATTTCATGGTACTCTGATAGTTAAAAACACAATTACCGTCACAAATTATATCATAAAATCGTCGTATGATGCGGTCACCTAAAAAGTGACCACTTTAAATTTTTATCAAAGACTACTTTTTAATATTAGCAGTCACTTTTTACATTAAATGATTACTGTTTATCAAAAATTGGTTATTTTTTGTCTGTCGTACCATATAACAGCCCACACACTCACCAGCAAGTCTTGCTATAGACGGATATATCCGTCTATAGCAAGAGACGGGTCAAATACCCTTAAAGTGGTGACATTTTTGGGCCCCACCACGCAAGTTGTTGTTTGTCTTATGCGTAATGTGG
>LHUT01000902.1:0-24882 GCA_001412135.1 Silene latifolia subsp. alba
TGTGGTGGTGGTGGCGATGGCGTCTTGATGGTGACGGATGTGGTTGGAGTCATAAGTGTGGTGGTATGTAAATAAGGTAGTTGAAGGGTAACAAGGGTAATGAAATCTCATACCTTGGGGGGTGGGGGGTAAGGAATTAGATGGATTGAGGGGTAAGGAAGGGAATTTCATTCTCTTTGTTTGTGTCAAACAAACACCAACAAAGGAAATCAATAACTTTGTTTCCCTTTCCCTTTCTTATAGACCTCCAACCAAACGCCCCCTTAGTATATAGGAGAGGAGATGTTTTCATTGGTTTGCCCAAACTGACTATATATGAGTTCAAGTTGAGCTCAAGTTAAACTCAAGTTTAGGTTTAAAACTTGATAATAACCCCAATTTTTTTAATCTCGAATGGGCTCGAGATCAACTTGAGCTTAACCTTTTATCATGAGCACGAACCGAGCAATGCCAAACTCGAGATCGACTTATCTCGTTAAACCATAACTTTGCCAGAACCTACGCTTTCTACAAGATATAGTCAAAAATTTTGTCGAATGTTATCTTCATAATTAACCAAATGCAGCCTATCGACCAACCTAGTTTTGGGTGGTGACATACCTTGTATACGAGGTTTGCAGGCTACAACTGTGAGTTCCCACGCCACCAAAAATAGAATAACAAAAAATCATCAACTCATTCCTCGTCAAACCCCAAATTGTTCTTCTACTAGCAACGTCACCAAATTCGACTCGAAACCAAATCAACCGTCATCCCAATTGACAAACTAAAACATACTAAACAAATGCAACTACGCGTTGAGCCATCCATCACACTCGTGCACCTTGACTCACTCCTCATCAAACTTTAATTAGCTACCATCCACTACCTTCTTCCCCTTCCTCAATAATTTACTAAAAAACCGTCTCTTATATCATTGTACGGCTATACCTCTATTCTCTCCAAGACAATACATCCCAATCCAACCCAAAACACAAGATTGAGTCGAAACCAAATCCAATCCATTGTCATCGATACACTCATTCACATGACTCATACTACTTGCGAGTTGCGAGTAAAGACTACTAACACGAACTACTCGTTGACCCCCTTGACCCAACTCAACACACACCTCCCTCATTCCTCATCAAACTCTAATCACACCACTCCATCTCCCACCTCCATAGTTTATCAAGAAATCGTCTCTCAAATCGTTCTCCCATCTCTCCCCTCCCTATCCCCTTCCGTCGCCTTACCATGGCGGTGCGCGCGACGGCGAACCGCTTTCCGATCGATCAAGACGAACAAGAATCCGCCGGAATACCATGGGGAGTAACACTGACGCCATTTTCCGGCAGAGATGAGAACGGAAATCCGCCAGCTATTGGAATCGATGGCGAATCATTACCGCGTTGCGAAAATTGTTGGGCGTACTTCAATACTTACTGTGAATTGGATCAATGGGCGTGGACTTGTTCTCTTTGTGGGACCCTTAACGGTCTTTCGAGTCATTGTATTGCAAAGTATTCTCATCCTCCGTCTTGCCCTGAGATGTCGTCGTCTTTCGTCGATCTCGAACTTCCTTGTATGTTTCGAGAATTTGATCCTTTGTTGCGCGGATTTGTGGTTTTGTTTTTGGTGAATTGTTGCATAATTTTGTGTTTTGTGTTTTGATCACTAGGTTTTTGTCGATTTTTGCGTGTTTTTGATGGATTGGTTAAGAGTTTTTGGCAAATGTGATTTGTTTGAGTGATTTTGTGTTTTTGTTTTGATGAATTGTTGGAGATTTTATGTTTTGCATGTTTCTGGTCAATTGTTCGGTTTGAATTGTTTGAAGGAGCTTAGTTTTGAATTGTTGCGAAGATTTGTGGTTTTGATTTTGGTGAATTGTTGGAGAATTGTGTTGTGTGATTTGATTAGTAGGTTTTTTGTCGATTTTTGCGTGGTTTTGATGGATTGGTTGAGAGGTTTTGGGAAATCTGATTTGTTTGAGTGAATTTCTGTTCTAATTTTTAGTGAATTATTGGAGAGTTTGGCATGTTAATGTCCTATTGCTCGAGAATAATTGGAGAATCTGATTTGTTTAAAGTAGCTTAGTATTGAATTGTTGAATTTTTGTTTTTTGCGTTTTCATTTCTTGTTTTTTGACGAATTGTTGTAAGAATTTAGGAAATGTGATTTGTGTGGGTGCATATGGACTTATGTTTTGAACATTTTGTTGAATTAGTATATGGACTTTAATAACTGATGGAATATTATTTGATTGAATTGTGGTGATTTTAGTGGAAGGAAGTGATGGAGAATCAATGCAGGCTCGTCCGGTCTATGTTGCAGCTGTGGATTTGTCGTGTAAGTTTCGGTTTCTTTATCCCTTTTTATGTGATTCAGCCTTTTTACCATGGCTTGAAATTTGAATCATGTTGTCTTGAAGAATTGTAATGTATGCATCTTTAGTTGGGTGAAGTGATCATTTGCTGAACCGGGAGAGCTGTTTTGTGTGGAAGCATATGGTTATTTTTGTTTGATTTTATAGTCTGTGAATGGCTGCTACCCGGTGCCTCTTCAAAGCATTGGACCTTTTTGAGATATTAATAGCAGACTTTTCTTTTTTCCTGAAAGAAAGAGGTCGATACGGTATGGTTCTAAGTGCGTTGTCCTTATCAGTGAGTGGTAATCAAATTCTGTGATCATAGTGCTTGAAGATCTGTCACTGTGAAGGGTATCAAAAGACTATCTGTTCTGTATGTAATGGTTTTCTTAGAAATGATATGATGATAGCTGTTTGTGTAGATGGAGCTTGAAGTCTTGAATCTATGGTGCACTTGACTGAAAGAATGTAGGTGCATTGTCGACACATGACAAACAATTGAATTAAAAATGTCAAAGTAACTAGTAACATAGGTTTCAGCTGTCGTGGCTTTTGACTTTCTTGGCATTTATCCTATACCAGTTCTAGGTTAATAAGTAGCTCAGTGGCTGGGGGACTGGGGGTGGGGTTGTACTTTTACCTTGGGTAGAGTTGTCAGGAATGCTGCCTTTTATCATTTATCAACATTGAAGGTATATAGCCGAGACATTGTTTGTTCTCACATCTCGATATTATGAATAATGGAGTATCCTTGGATTTATCGTAGCATCATTATATAAGCTGAGAGAGTTTGATGATCATACCTTAGACAGTTGCTAATGTAGCTATTTGGATGTGCTGTGTGTTTTTCTTGTAAATTCTTATGACTGATCACTGACCTAAGTCTCTTCTTGCAGCTTCTGAAGAGTTTATAGATCTTATCAAGAGTGCATTATTGGCAGCTTTGGAAGGTTAGTGTGGAAATCATTGTGTGCTTTTTTCTCTTGATTTTTACTGATCTGGTTTAAATATACCTTGCAGCACTTCCAACGGGAGCACTATTTGGGCTTGCTACTTTTAGCCTTAAATTAGGGCTGTATGATGTGCAAGGGCCTGTTCCAGTCGTAAAGAATGTTTTTATACCTTCTGAATCAGATGGGACAATTCAAATGGAGCTTGAAGATGCTGTACCTTTGTTTTCATTCTTGGCACCAGTATGTCACCATTGAATCTTGTTTAATTGTTATTTTCTTTGTTGATTGCAATAGGAGAACTTTTTTTTTTACCTGTTTTAAGTCGGTAAGCTCCTTGTGTTGAGAGTACCTTACATAATGGGATTTTGTGTCATTGCCTAGGTGGAGACATGTAAAGATCGAATTGCATCTGCCATTGAAACTCTTAAACCAATGACCACATGGGAGAGATCGGCAGCTGCTGGTCAAGCATTAGATGGTGTATTACTTGGCGGGCGAGGTTTTGGCGCGGCAATGGAAGCTCTTTTTAGTTATCTTGGATCAGAATATGGAACCACTTTTGCATTAGGTATTGATGCTTTATAGTTTAGTGACTGATTGCATGCTGCTTTCAAAGCTAAGTGAAACATAGATTGACTATGGGATTTTAGAGACTCACAGACCTCTTTATAATTATACTACAGCGAGGGTATTTGCTTTCTTATCTGGTGCTCCTGATTATGGAGCTGGGCAACTTGATACAAGAAGGTACGGTGAGCAATATGCCAGTAAAGGAGAGGATGCAGACCTTGCTCTACTTCCTGAGCAGACCTCATTCTACAAGGATCTGGTAAGTTTGTTCAGTGTGTAACCCTTTGCATCCATGTACAACTTGAAAATAGCATTGATGTATATTTTCACAGGCTGCTGTCGCCGTTCAAGCAGGTGTTTGTGTGGACATTTTTGCTGTTACAAATGAGTACACAGATTTGGCATCCCTGAAGTTTCTTAGCATTGAAAGTGGCGGTTCCTTGTTCTTTTATCAAAGCACTGATGATTCTACACTTCCTCAGGACATGTGAGTGGAAAATTTATCTAGCGAGGAAGTTTTAGTTTTATTTTAATAGATGTCACTAGCCTACTTGAGTGTATTTTTCGACCAATCACTTTAGTTGCATTCTGCAGGTATCGCATGTTGAGTCGCCCATATGCCTTTAATTGTGTATTACGATTGAGAACATCTTCCGAATTCAGAATTGGTCACTCTGTGAGTTGTTACTTTGTTTTCTTCTAGTCATCTGAGTAATCAACTATCATATGGTCGATATGGAGCTCCTAACTGTTGTATACTCAAATGGTTCCGTTTTGCAGTATGGTCACTTTTTCCCTGATCCTCAATATGAGAATGTTCAGCACATCATATGTTGTGACTCTTATGCGACCTATGCCTACGATTTTGAATTTGCCAAAGTTGAAGGATTTTCCAGGTACTGTAATATGTAGCCAGATGTAATGATAGATAGTTGGTCTTGCTTTGCTACTGAATTCATCTCATGTGGGTTTACGTCTGAAGAATATCTTTGTGTATACTGTTTTAACTTCTTTGGATTTTTGTCCTAAAAATTCTTCTACATTTGCTGTGTCAAAAATATTCAGTGAGTCTTGAAGGGAAAGACGATGATATACCTGTTGTCCATGTACGCTAATTCTAATAAACGTCAAAATTTGGATAGGGTGATCTGATTATTACCTGCATCAGATTTTTGTATGTTTATTCCATATGACAATCTGACGGCTCCATGTTAGCTGACGGCTGACCCTAAACCGTTTGGACTAGTGCTTTGTTGTTTTATTAGTTGACCATTAATGTTTTTATCATATGTTCACATGAGACTATAGGATATCAAATTGCCTTGAGCTTTATGAGTATTTCAGTTTTTTTTTTCCTGCATCCTTAAGGCAAATGATCGGTTTTTGTTTGATAAATTGTGCAATCGCGTCTTATATGGTCTGTTCCTTTCGCTTTGACAGGCATGCTTCAGAACCTCCTATGCTGCAAATAGCTTTCCAGTACAGTGTGGTGGTACCACCCGAGGAGCTGTCAAGTTCAGGATTGAGCCCTGCAAGTAGGTATGTTTACTGCCTATAGCAGCTGTCTTTTGCCAAGCGTTTTACTTCAATTCTCTGTACTGATGTGCAATAATGCTGTCTGTTATCGTGATTATTTGTATGTATATTTTTAATTTTTATCGCGTCCTGGAGGTTTTATAATTTTCTTTCATTATTAACTTAAATCTTCCCCGAGTGAAGGGTATGTTGAATAAACTCTAGCAATAGAGAAAATAACATGGAATTCCCCTGTTCAATTTTCCATGAACTCTTTATTGATTTGCTGTACTGTCGTCTTCCTTTTGTTAGGAATGCATTATACTTTTTTAATATGATAACGCGCAAAATATTATTTTTGTATGGACACAGTTGTCTTTCATTTCTTCATTTTATATGGATGAATAAAGATCTTTATTCCTTAAGCTTTCACGATTTGATAAATTTATTGACTTATCTTTTTTTTTTTTGTGAAAATTTGTATGCTTGAAACAAAAAAATATGCACCATTGACATTCTATTTGCTTATATTAGTGAAAGGAGATGGAATGATTCCCAGATTGTTCTGATCGTCAGGGATTTTAGACTTACGTTGCTTTCGTGGCCGCCATAGAAGAGATCATTTGTAATTTTTGTGATACGTACGCATTAATTCTACTGTTCTTGGTTTGCTTTACGCGATAAGTTTCTGGCTCATTTATGGCACCAGCGTTCTTATTATTTTAATAAATCTGTCTGCTACCTATGTTCTCCCTTTGTAGGATAGTGATTCTTTTGAGACACCTTTAATCTGTATCCATTTGTACTTTCTTGAAATATTGTTACTCTTGCAAATGTTGCTGTGACTGTTTGTCTGCAGACCCAAATTTTCAATTAAACGGAGGCTGAGAATAAGGACCTTGCAGTATGGAACTGCTCGTAACATTAACGAGCTTTATGACACCGTTGATTCTGAAGTGGTTCTTTCAATTCTGGTCCACAAGGTACCTTATGGTGCTTTTTCGTATCTTTATTCCTGTCTTTAGATTCGCGAAGTACGTTGTTTTTGGTCAATTAATTCTAGCATCTCATTCTTTATACTTGTTCTATCTAGGTCATTACAGCTTCTTTGGAGCAAGGAGTTCGAGAGGGGAGGTTGCTATTACATGACTGGCTAGTTATTCTTACAGCTCAGTACAATAATGTCCTTAAAATTATTCAGTATGGGACTGCAAATTCTGGCGCTGGGCAACAAATTGATGTTGCATTTGCCCAATGCCCCCAATTACAACCTCTACCTCGGCTGATATTTGCCCTCCTTAGAAGCCCCCTTCTTCGTCTGCATGAGGAGGGAGTTCATCCAGATTACCGTATATTCATGCAATGTCTCTTCAGGTATATTGGTTTTTATTTGTTTTCTGCCTTCAAATTATCCATATTGTGTTTTTACATGTTAATAGTGGTGTACTG
Source organism: Silene latifolia subsp. alba (assembly GCA_001412135.1). NCBI lineage: Eukaryota > Viridiplantae > Streptophyta > Magnoliopsida > Caryophyllales > Caryophyllaceae > Silene > Silene latifolia. The sequence goes on from LHUT01000902.1 coordinate 6,835, forward strand.
GTGTCTAAGTAAATAATGCTAAATGCAAATCATTTCACTGGTAGCATGGATGGATTTGCCAAACTCAAGGCCAAGTGAATGGTCGGCTTCCCAGTTTCCTTAAATAAAAAACAAGCTTAAGTGCAGCCGTCTCACTGTTACTGTGAGGCTGTGAGTCACCAATACTAGGAACAGTTAAATAGGTTTATTGGACTTAAGCATACACTGGATGTCTTCAGTGGTTCAGCCTGGTATTTGACCACAGACCCTGGACGGTTTCAGATGATGATTCATTTCAGCCGACTCCAAATCATTTTGGACTAAGGCTGGTGTTGACGACTAGCACAACTGTATCTACTCTGTATCATTTGGTCTTTTTGAGTTTTGAGTGATGATCTCATATTAATTTGATGTGAGATCAACCCATTTAACCAAATAAGCTGCCCAGTTACTCATTAACCAGCTAAAAACTGAAATTAAGGAATAACTATCCCATTATGCTGCAAGCCTCATATGAGAATTGTGGATTCTATTGTTCAGTTGTCTACCTTTGGCAACTTCATCTCATCTTTTTTGCCTTTTATCTGTGTGAATGTTATGCAGTGCGTTGGAGCCAAGTTCTCTTCATCGAGCTGTATACCCTGTATTGACATCGTATACAACTCCCGAGAAACAAGCATATCCTCGCCATTCTCTAAGTCGTGCTGCTCTGATCACTAGTGGCAGTCCGATATTTCTCTTGGATGCATTTACTACTCTTATAGTGTTTTACTCAACAGCTGACCCTTCACTGCCCTTCCCGCCTCCCCATGATTGTAAGTCCCTAAAATATATCTTCGCTTTTGAATTATACTATCAGTACTCAGTACCCTTCTTTCAACAAAAAAAAAACTAAATAAATCTCTGATCATCTCTAATCCGTGTTTTTCAGGCTTATTAAGGACAACTATTAACAAATTGAAACAAGAAAGAAGTCTCACCCCGAAACTCTTATTCATACGAGAAGGGCAGGATGACACCTCAGCATTTGAGAACTATCTCATCGAGGAACAGGATGTCGAGGGAAGTGGCTTCACTAGTGTCATGGGATTTGTTTCATTTTTAGAGGATATAAATCGTAGCGTTTGGGACTATATAAACGAGTTGGAACAAGATAAGCGGTAGGACTGGCACTTTAGGTTTAGTAAGAGAGAACAGCAGAATTATACCCTTGAATTCTTTCCCAAGACTAGGGAAGAGGGTGATACTTGTACCATAAAACTCGTTGAGTTGGAAGCTTAGAGTCCAAGACTTGAAGTCGGTGAATGATCATTTCGTGGGGGATTTGTGCCGATATTGGAAGAGTTAATAGTGCAAGAACATTGTAGAACACCTCAGATTATGAGTTTAGACGAGACCAGTTGGTCGGGAGTCGGGAGCAGTTTAATGAATGAATTAAAGAAGTGTATTTGATTTGAATTTTTGGAAATGAGTTTTACATTGACTTGTATTTTGACGATTGTATCATGTTTAAAATTTTACAATTGTTTTACTTTGGCTATCAATTGTTTTACATTTCTCATCTAAGTTATTAGTCACGATGACATTAACTTTAGCGATGATAATGCTTGAACTCTCCAAAGTTGTCGACATTTATACAGGCAAGGGAGGATAATTAACAGGTTACTTTATTGATATTCGGTAGAGGTGACAATCGGGTCACTTTTGTCGGTTATCGGTCGGGTCAAAGCGAGTAGGGTCATTTTGGGTCCGCATTGTGTCGGATCTAAGTCGGTTATAGTTCATGACGACGAGTCATCATTGGGTCGGCCGGTTGGGTTATCAACAAGTGTCAAGTCGGGTCTGACTTGGTTCAGTACCGGGTGACGTTATCAACATATATTTTATTTTATATAATTAAACATTATAAAACAATGTATGACAGTGCATTAATTTTAGTTTAAAATGAGAACAATTAAACTGAATGTCAAATTGGTGTCTTATTTGCACTATTATTAAGCTAATTTATGATCGACTCATCCATCGGGTTGAGTCAACATTTGGTCACGGATTCGGGCATTTCAATACGAGTCCTAGTTTGAACAAATTAGACTGCTATCGATTAGCTGTTATCGGTTTAGTCTCATGAGTTGATTCCATTTCGATACACTTAATTTTCAGATTCTATCGAGTCGAGTTTCAGCGGTTCGGGTCAAGAGTTGGTAGAACTAGTGGAAAGAGTGACAACAAATGTAAAATACGAGTAGTAGAGGTGAAAACGTACAGGTGGACGCATCACACGAATGAATCACCTGAATCAAACGGCGTAAATCATATCCACCTTCCAACTACTGTACGACTGTATCTAGTACTACTAGTAGTAGTCGGTTGCTCATTTCATTCAGCTCAGTTTTTTCATCGCCACCTCACTTTCTCTCTCTTATTCTTCCATTTTTCTCCGCATAATCTCTCGGTAAAACCCTAATTTCCTTAATCTTCTCGCTACTTTAATTTAATCTTTGTTTTAATGCTCGGAATATCGTATGATTATTTAATTTTTGCAGCTGACTAATAGTAGTATTGTTTACTAATGATCGGTTAATCGCGATAGTTCTGTTTGTTTTTCGCTTCTGTATGTTATTCGTTGATTTTATGTTTATCGATGATTTTATGTTATTCTGGAATTTTTGTTAAGCGCGAAGTATGATTTGAACGAGTGGTTACGATAATCTCTTGAAAATTTTAGCATTATTGTGATAGTTTATAGCTCCGTTATCGCAATAATGACGATTATACTGTTTTTGTTGATTTCTGTAAGAAGTTTATATTTAACTTGATGTTCGTTGATAATAGAGTTTATGTGAAAGAATTGAAGATTAATGTTGATTCTGTTTTTAAAAACTGTGTCGACCTTTTGCGGTTTGGTTGCAAAACGATGTTGAGGTTTTAGTAATGATCGGTTAGTTTTGATCGTCTTTTGTTTGATTGTTCGCTTGTGTAAGTTAGCTCGTTGATTTCATATTTATCGATGATTTTATGGTTGCTAAAGCTCCTCTTCTCTTTGGAGTTTTGTTGAGCGGTTGTGGAAATTTTTTTCTGGCTCCCAAGCTGCCTCGGTATAGGCGGCAATGCGGCACATTGTCTTGATGTTTCATGAACCTTGGGTGTTAAGGTTTTTGTGATGTTTATTTCAGTGCTGTATGATTTCAGCATTCTTATGCTGGTATATAGCAGCAAGTCACCAACAGAACGTCTACGTTTAACTTGTTTAGTATGGTTGTGTTTGTTGATAATGGAGTTCAACTTGTTTAGTAGAGTATGGTTTATGTTTGTTGATAATGGAGTTCATGTAATGAAATTGAAGATTCATGGTGATTCTGTTTTTGAATTGTTTGTCGTCTTAAATTTTTTTTTTTTGAGTTTTGTGGTGAAAGGAGGTTGATAGTTTTGGGCGTTTTATGGTTTACACTCTTCATCTGCCTAAATTTGGGGGCTGGGCGTGCTTTTGAAAGAAAATTTGATCGAAAATGATGGTAACATTGTGATAAGATATGTTGTAGACTGTAGAGTACCTTCCAAAGGCAACTCATACTGAATTGAGTTGCTTGAACACTTATGTTGGAAATTTTGTGGGATTTACGACGCCATATTCATAACATGCATATGTTCAAGCCTAATTATGCTGGTAAACACTTAGTCTTGTAGTTAGTTTTAAGAAAAAGTGCAACTGTAGGGTGCAGTGTTATGGTTTTGGCCTTTGGGTCATTTGGATATCTCATTGTGGAAATAGATTGTAGAGTCAACCAGTCAAGTGTGGGTTTAATGTTCCTCGAAAGTTCTGAATTTCTCTTTATGACAAGGGTGCATACCTAAGTTCAATCTTAACCAAGATATCTGTGTCAGTAAATGGAAAGTAATTTTACTGCAGATATAGGAAGAAGTTAATTGTAAGTGTCTTTCTCAGCCTAGGACCACCTGCATTGTTATTCGATTTATCAGTAGCGATAGCTTAAACGTATACATTCACCAGGGTCATTTTATGCCGCACATCCAGTTCTGTTGTTATAGTTGCCTGTTATTAGCTAATTGACAATTGTTTTCGATGTGTCAAGGATTTTGTAGATTATGCTATTGAATTGTGGAAGAAATAGTCAGACTGATGTGATATCTTATTTTTATACGTTCTGGTTGACAGGTTAAACCAGGCTTTTTTAAGTGATTAACGTTTGCTGTCACCAATCAACATGGCTGGAAGAGTTGCTCTGAGAAGCATTACTCGTAGGTTTTCTAGCAGTGGCAAGATTCTGAGCGAGGAGGAAAAGGCTGCAGAAAATGTCTACATTAAGGTAATGCTATGCCTTCATATTTACCAAACCTTACTTTTTTTTTTTTTTTCCTTCCACCATTAGTCCTCAACTAGGAAGTTTATGGCATGTTACTTTGTGTTAATCTTATTTCACATATGTATGAGGAAAAATTTCACTCCTCTTGCTGCGGTTGCCTACTTCCATGAATCTTTTGTAAACAGCCATACATTAAACATCCATACGACACCGTAGTATGAATTGATATATTTAACTATGTATAGCAGTCTCCTTATTGCTTGTAAGCTGAGTAGCTGATTAATACACTTTCCATAGTTATTGGTCAAGTCTCAGCTTAGCTCTTTTGTATCTGTTGGATGTGTGCGCTTGTATCATGTGGGTTTTCTGCTTATACTTGGAGCAGAATGCTAGGTGATGTATAAGGTATATGATTTTCAAACCATGTTTTATTTGAATGGTGTCCAGAGCTGCAGCTAGTAACATACGGTGCTTTTACCTAAGGGTGTGTTTGGATAGCAAAAGTGGATGGAAAGGGAGGGGAGGGGGAAGAAGGGAAGAGAGAGAAGGGAAAGGGAGGGGGAATGGAGTTGGTTGTTTGGATACGATGTCCCTCCAAATCTTACCTATTGTGCAGAGATTTTGATTAGGCTTGAAGGAGGAGAATTGGATCCCACCAAATCTCTCCCCCTCCATTTCTCTCCACCCTCATTTGCTANGGAGGGGAAGGGGAGGGGAAATGGAGTGTGGTTGTTTGGATACAATTTCCCTCTAAATCTTGCCTATTGTGGAGAGATTTTGATTTGGCTTGGAGGAGGGAAAATTGATCCCTCCAAATCTCTCTCCCTCCATTTTCCTCCACCCTCATTTTCTACCCAAACAAGGGATTTTAAATCCCCTACTCTCCCTCCCTTTCTTTTCCCTCCAAATCTCTCAATCCAAACACACCCTAAGAATTAACTCGCTTTTTCTATGTTACTTTGTATGTTGTTTTGTTTGTTTATCGCAGCTGGATCTCTTTCTACGAAAATTCTGTAATTTCTACATTTATCTTTACTTAAACATGTGTTCTTTCTAACATAAATATTTTATATGCAAATGCAGAAAATGGAGAGAGAGAAGTTGGAAAAGGTTGCACGTCAGGTGAGATACTTGTAGCCTTCAACTATTTGAAATTCCTTAAATAGTGAGATGGAAGACCAAGAGCTTGCTTTCTTCATTTCTCGTTAATCTTCGTTGACTGTTGAAAAATGATTCTTCTAGTATGTCTTCTCAACTGTTGAAAAATGACTCCCTCCTATTCAACTAGAAATTTTACATTTTTCTTTTTCGGCATGTTCAACCAGTTGTTACATATTGTTTTTTTTTTTTCTGGCATGATTTAACATGTTATATTTGACCTTACTCACTTGCACTGTTGCACATGGACCCATTGGCATCCATCTGTTGTGAAGGCAGCAAACACATCGTAAAAGGATAGTTCTCATACAGTCTTTCATGTTTCTTTGACTCTTACTACGGAGTGTTTTTTTTCCTATCTTCCTTTACCTAGCTCTCTCCACGAATTTTCTGCTACTGGCACTTCTTTTTCGTATGGTGTCTTTTACATGGCCATGACCATCTTAGGGATTATATCACAATTCCTCTGTCCCACAATCATTCACCACCGAATAAAACATGTATATGGGCTTGCTTGGGATGTGTGCGTAGTTGTTACCGGGAGTAACAAAGTTCAAAGTAGAAAAAGAAAGTTGTGGACACTCTTGTGTTGTACGCTTTACCCCTATATAGGGATAACTATTACTCTTCCTCATTCCACCCTTTGCTCTGCTATTTACCGACATTTTCTTCTCTCTACTACCCTTCTAACAACTACTTCCTACCTCCATTCCAAACAAGGCCTGTATAAGAAACGTAGTAGATTGGCTGGGTTTGGACCAAAACCAAATACGTGTAAACTATTTGTTGGGGACAGAGGGAATAGTGCAAAAATTATCCAGGTTCTTTCCGTGTCAGTTACGCTGTATCTAACAATACGAATGCTCTCAGGGTCTGAAAACAGAGGCAACTGCGGCACCAGGCAGTTTATCAGGGGTTCCCCCAGTGAGTGACGCTGCTAAGGCAAGTGGCGCAGAAGCATCCTCAAGCAAAGTGTCATCTGACAAGTATCGGAACTACGCTATTGTGGCTGGTGCTCTAACTGTTCTGGGTGCTGCGGGTTGGTACCTGAAATCTGGCTCGAAGAAGACTGAAGAAGTCCATGAGTGAATAATACCTTCTGGAATGCGTTGCTCCCTTCTCTTACTCTTGGGGTGATACCTGGCATGAACACGTTTGATGAAAGATACATTGCAGTTCCGTAAAACAATGTAGTTTTTTGGTTAATCTTTACCAGACCACTCTCTGGGTTATTCTGTCTAGCTAATAAATCACAAGTAGCAGAGAAAATAACTCTCTCGACTGATAGTGGCGACATGCATCTTTTTATGTTTCTAAAGATACGTGAATGAAATTTTGTATAAATGTTGGGTTAACTGAAAATGCTGGCTCAGTCAACAAAGTTGGATAACGGTTCAGCTCGTAGTATGTCTATATCAACAAAATTCAAGGCTCAGTTTGGGTAGTCTGAATGAATGAATCAGCATCGACCAAATTTGTTCAATATGAATTTATGTAAAAGTGCAAGAAAATGCATACAAGACGGTCTACTAATTTGCGGTTAAACAAATTCTAGTTTAAGACGTATTATATCCGTCTCAACTCTCAAATTAAAATGAGTCAAAAGAGGGTAGATGAGACAAAAGCATAATGTCTAGGGACTATCAAAAAAATTGTCCCATCGGAATATCAGATCCAAGTGGGGTGAAATTTGACCCGTTTAAATCTTAAGACGGATACACCCTTAAAAGAGAAAAGTCACTTGCTTTCTCTTCCATTTTCTGGTGTGATTGGGGGAAGGATAGTGACATCATCTTTATACAGCCACATTTACTTGTCTATGTTATGTTATTTTATGTCATGTTGTGTTGCATCTTTCAAATGTGCATTACTGTAAAAGGCTAGGAAATGCATTATCCTAGATGATTTAGTGTGCCCGACTTTTGCTTTTGTCCTATCAAAAGTCGGGCTGTCAAATTCTGATCGATGTACTAGCTGAATATCGAACCTTTTGACATACATTATGTGAATAAGGGACTAGGAGCCCCCTCTGTTGCTCTGTGCTAAAACCGTCATCAAATGAGGCATACTACTACATTTACTCATTTACGACATTTTTTTTTTTTTTTTGACAGTTGGATACATAATGAACGTTCCTACAATAATCGAGCTTTCCTAGCAACATTGTGTGCCAGAAAATTCAAAGACCTAGGAACATGACGAAGATTAATACAATGAAAAAGTTTTCCTAATCCGATAATATCAGTAATAACTGAATGCAGCCGGTAACTTCTTGAAACGATCCCAGTGATCTGCAAGATAACTTGGAGACAGTCGGAGGAGATGCTAACATGAAGGGAGCTCTTATGAAGCGCCCAAATCAGCACCTGCTTGATTCCTATGGCCTCTGCATGTTCCGCTGATTCAGAAAGAAGGGTAAGATGCATACTGTCTAGTGCCTGGAGACGCGCTGATTTTGTTATATGCCTATCGGACACATACTCTTACATTAAGCGTCTGGTATATCATGTTCTACGAAGTGTCGTAGTTATTCTGTGGACTATATAATCTCAGCTCACTCACACTGTCACGGTTTCATTACTCCCGCTGCTATTGATGGGATACCATACCTCAATACCTCTATGACATAAAAAATCTCTTCTTTTACATGTCAAAGCAGCATCTCATAAAGCATCTGGTAGCTTTCACTTTAAACTTTTTCACATAAAGAATATAAACATGATGTTTTTATGTGGATCATGAACACTCAGCTCCCTTTTTCTTAGAGGTAGCTGTTAAATGATCTCATCCCTTTTCCTCGATTTCTTGTATACTAATTAAACCCCCTTTTTGACTTGTAATTTTCAACTTCAGCTTTTGCTATAATCCCAACTCTTTATATCTCCTGACTTTTGTCCCGTCAATACTTTACTCCTGAAATTAAGACGGAGAAAATCTGACCATTTTACGATAAATTGTTATTTTTATTACAGAAATTAAGGCCCGTTTGAAATGAGAATTTGCGTACAACATTATGGGGGAATATCTTGTGCTTGAATTCTTTCTGAACATTAACTTCATGCCATGTTTTATTGCGACGTACTTAGAGAATCTCTTCCATTTGTCCTCCGGAAATCTATAAGATGGTGGGGCTAGACTTAGAAACTAGAGGTAGAAATCCAAGCTGTTGATTAGAGGATATGATGCTTTGGTCCTTGGATATCTAAATTAAGATTTCCTGCTGGTGTCGGAATCTTATATATTTTCATGTCGTAGTGCTGTTGTCGGCCTACCGCTGTTCTTTTCATGTACAATTACAGCACCCTAATTTTCAGCTCTGCTGTTCATTCATTTTTTACAGAAGAAGATAGTCCTCGACTCTGTCGGGGCATGACATTAGTTTACGTGTCCTGAAAATGATATTAGCTTTGTTTTGGTAAAGTTTAGGACAGTTTTATTTACTTTCACTTATTTCTATTCAAACTTACAGTTCAACTTTTCAACTTATAAGAAAAAAAAAGGAGATTTCTCTTTTTCTGCTGGTGGATTTCACTTTTCCATTTGATGCTTCCACTGTACTATTATTTGTCAGTTTTTGCTGTTACATTATCAACTGTCTGGGCGCCTGGCCCCATGTATCATGACTTGCGATTCTGTCGTTGATGATGCTATCAACTGTTGATATCCATTGTCGAGTTTTTGATGCAAATCCGTTTCATTACTCTCCATCCATGATTCAGTACCCGTAAGGACTAAAGAGAGTCCACTGCATGTTATTAACTGAATCGGAGTACTGACTAAAGATTTCTCTTGTTGAAGTCGCGTTCAAGATATTTGATTCTATTTGTGTTAAATGTGATTGAATTATGATTTGTATGGATAACAGAATCTTTCAGCAAATTTTATCTGTTTTGTAGAAAGATTTCATTCTGCATGAGGACCATGCTACTCTCCTGTCAAATTGCACAAGTTTGCAGGAAATGGTACTTCTGCTTTTGTCTCAAACATTTGTTCTTCTACTTAACTTCCTCCCTCCCTCCGTCCCATTCATTTGTTTACCTTTGTTATTCTTCGCCAGGAGTATTTTAATCAAAGATAAAAAGTTTAAATTTCTTACAGAACTGTAAGTTTGGTATAAACTAAAAGTCACCCTCTTCTGTAAGTTTTCGACTGTACTATGCATGTGTAACGGAACCTGTTCTTACATAGCTAATTCAGCCTGGTAATATAACATTTTCGCCTTTTCTTTCTTGGTTCAAAGGGAGCCACATGAAACTATGTAAGGCAGACGGTTATGAAACCTTAGCCATGCCTCTGAACTCCAAATACCTTACCGTCTGAGAATCACGTCCTCAGATTTTCGCCTATTAGTCAGTCTTTACCGATTTAGATTTTGACATTGAATTCATCCTGGACATTTTTTTTAAATATATGCTCATAAACATGCCTGTTTTACCATGCCGAATCAGTACTCTAGTAACTTTTTTCGGTTTTTACCCTGCTTGATATTTTCTTCTGAATATACTGTAAACATGTAATAAGAAACTGTAAAAATTCACTTAAATATTACAGTCACCCATCCCTTTGTATATTCTGATTTTGAGATCGAGCAGAAACAAACCTAAAACAGCATCTTATTAAAAAATTTCATACCTCGGAAAATACCAAAAATATTTTCAAGAATTTTAAAACCAAATTTCTTGACAAATTGAATATCTTTACATCAAGAATGACCTCTTTCAATATCGTCCTGGACGAAAGTTTCATCCTTTATTTGTTCCTCACCTTCCTTCTCTTCTTCATTTTCCACAGCGCTGCTGTCGTCCTTGTCGACAGCATCATTACCATCATCATCATCATCATAATCATCATCATCATTGTTGTCGTCTTCATCAGACTGCTGTATGAAGCAGAGACGAAGGCGTCCATCTTCCCTAGAAGCATGAAAACGCTCGTATGTTGGAATCTTAATCTCCTCCAATATAAACCTTCCGTCTTGTCTAGAAGACTGAAACCAAACACCAGGCTTTCCTGTCTTCCCTATGCAAGAAATCGGCGGAGGGAATGTCATACCATTAGTCCTCCTCCTCCCCCTCCTCCTGTACTGATCACCTGAATTCCCTCTTGCATTCATTTTACAGTTGCTGTTATTCTTACCATGATCATTTTCGCGGTCATTTTTGTTATAATCTAACCAGGTACCAGGAAACTCAACCTTGAGATCCTCAACATAATCCAAACTCTCTGAACCAATCCCTTCAGTGCAAAGCTGAAGGCTCTCATTTCGCCTATGACGACGATACTCATTACTACTCTTAGCATCTTCTGTACTACTGTACATACCTGGTGGTGGCTGCCATGTTGCAGCAGATGCATAAACAGGATCAGGACTCTCTTTGAAATGCAACTCACCAAATATCTCAGTAAACGAGTGCTCGAGAGGCCGTTTTATGGGTTGGATTTGCTTCCATGGAGAAGATATAGTATCAATCAAGGAAGATGATGCTGAATTTTCTGTTATTTTGCTCTCAAAGATGTGCCTTAGGCTACTTCCACAGGTTGACATTTATATTTTTTACTTTATTATATTTTTGTCACACCCTTATGTTGCCTCAATTTGGAGAGCATTACATTACATATATATATATATATATATGGAGGAAAAAAATGAGATTTTTTTGTGTTGGGAAATGGGCTATTTCTTTAGGGGATTTTATGTGATTATATATAATCGCAAATTCGGGTTTAAGACGACAATATCAGTTGTAATGTTAAAACTGGTCAATCAGGTAATAACCCTATTTGGTAAAGAGCGGATTAATTTCAGCATAAGTAAATTGCAAAAGCAAGCAGATTATAAATGACATATTTTAACAGAAGGTTTAATTTCAGTATAAGTAGATTGGAAAAGCAGAAGGTTTAATTTCAGCATAAGTAGATTGGAAAAACAGATTATAAATAACATATTTTAACAGAAGGTTTAATTTCAGCATAAGTAGATTGGAAAAGCAGATTATAAATAACATATTTTAACAGAAAATTTGACTAGCATATTATAATTACCAGAATTAATTTGAGTGTTTGGTAATTGGAGATTACGATTAGTAAATTGTTTTTTTTTTTTTGTAAAATGGATTAAAATTTCTTATTTTAGATTATACTAACCAATATGCTGGAGTAAGTAAAATAGCATATTGACCTCAAATATGTTGCTTCAATATGCTGTTTACTAAACACTAAAATTAGTATATTTGGTCAAACATACTAAAACCATTGAATATGTTAAAAATTAGCTAATATGCCGTTTACCAAACACCCTTAATATATGATAAAAGATAACTCTTTCTAGGTAATAGCAAAAAGTTTGTTCTATTATCATCGAGGGTAATATTTGAATTCGGTTTACCATTAAAACAGATATTATCGTCTTAAACAAGAACAACGATATATAATATCTCTTTGGTAGTTGCATGGGCTCACACTTTTCTGCAGGGAAAAGGTCAAGTAAAGAAGAACAAGTTAAAGGGGAGCATTCTGCTTTTCTTGTGCCATATCTTTTGTAAACCTAAACTCCCAATATATTTGTGACATTTGTATTGTGGCAATTTGATCCAACTTTTATTGATGCTACTCAGACCAATTTGATGTGAATTTAATTAAGGGTCAGCTTGGATCTTTTGTAGATTCTGGACTCTTTTTTTTGCTATTTAATTCATACGTGTTTGGATCTTAAATAAACGGGTTTTATCTATATTAATGTACAAAAAAATGCGCCGAATTGAAGTAGATTGAAAATAAGCCTGAACAAATAGTGCCTCAATAATTTGTTAGATAAGGATCAAAACCCTCGAGAAACGATTGTAAACACATGATTATTGTGGAATTTTGCAAAAAACTATAGACAATTTAAAGTAATTCTCATTCATTATAAAAGTATTGGATATTTACGAGAATTTTCTATGAGAAAATAAAATAAATTTGACTTTTTTTTAGATGAATGGTTAAACAAAAGTTGCTGAATTTATAACCATCTCGGGAGATTTGAACATAAATAGTTCGGAATTATTGACCGCCCATGAATCCGACTTCCCAATTTGTCATGCTTTACATGATGCCTGGAATACATTTCATTTTCTATATAATAATTAACTCGAGTTCCATCAACTATGATATTAATTATTAAATGTGAATCTGTGACTAACACTAACCAGAGGGTTCTGTTGGCTATCCGTGTTATGCCACAGAAAAAAAAAACGATTACTAGATGGTCAAACACCTCGGCAAGAAGCGCCAAGAAAGTGCAAACAATGAGTTTTGTATGGGACGGTCTTCACACGGAAACATAAGACCAATTAAGCTCCTAATGAACTAATTCATCTTTTAAACACTGGGTTAATGAGTCGGTTTCACACGTATGATAGTCTCGTATAAGTAAGTTTATTTGAATCACAAAAGCAGAAGTTAGTGTGGCGGAAAGGTTTCATCGCCAAGATTCAGTGAACTCGATCCTTGAACTAATACGGCTCAGGTTGCAAATACTCTTCAACCTCTCGACGGGTCCCATAGGATGTACAGTGTTTGAACTCACGACGACCTCAGGCTCCTTAACAGAATTACTGGTTTGGCCGAGTCTGGAGGCTCTGTACTGTGATTGAAACATGGGTCCTGACCGGAGTGAAAGACTTGATTGTAATCCCTTAAATGACTGCCAATGGAAAGGCGAATCATCAGATTCGCTTCCATCCTCTAGTGGCAACCTAGGACTGTAAGAAAAGGAGTCATCCTCCTCGGAGTGACTTTGCTCCGATTCTGACTCATCAGTGTCTTCAGAATGATGAGCTTCAGGAGAAATCGGTGATGGGCTTTGGTGTCCACTCTCATCAGAAGGCTCGGTATATGAGGCACGACCGGGTTCTATACTTGAATCTTCTCTATCTTGAAGTGTTTTAGTAATTAGGGTTTTAAGGAAGTTCATCACTTGGACAGCATACATTAGTGCAGTCAAAGGATCTGCCATCTACAATATACATGAATTTTGGAGTATGAGTGAAGTTGGGTTTTTCATTTAAAAATTGCGCGTAACTTAAATGAAAGACGGGTTACCTGAGTCATGTTTGGAGCAAACACCATTGCGATGTTGTGAGCATTCATCCTGTTGTGATGTTCTTCTTGAACAACATCAGCCATCAAATTAATGGCCCAATTGAGCAGAGCGCCCTCTGTTGCAGGAAGTTGCTTCACAAGCTCGGTACATTCCTCTTCAGACTCACAATGCATCACATCCTCCGGTGACAACGGATCTAATACCCCAGCTGGCAGTTCCCTAAACCAAGCCTGCAGAATCCAGTACAAAAGCTTGAGAATCCACTTGGTATGGAATTGTTTAAGAATTAGGACGCTTGAAAGTCCCGCTCATTTTGATTTTGATTTTGGTTTTGGTGACATGTCCCCATTGCCCGTATACGAAAAATTGTCAGGTCAAGTCTAACACTTGGATATGTAGAGTGTCGGGCATGGGTACCCAAAATCGAGGAAAATAACTTATACCTTAATAAGACCAGCTAGGCAGTGAACATCAATGTCATCCGGCACCACACCCTCATTCAACTGGTCTCGAACAAACTCTTCATGACTGTTATCTGCAGTAATTCTAAAAATTCCTTCCTCCTGCACATAAACTTATCCTGTTACACCAAAAAAACTAGCCAGAAAACCTTCCACAAGAAATCACATTTGAAAAGACTAATCTAAAGACGATGTTGAATATCTCAATTATAATATCTCAATTATAATATGAAGTTAAATCGAGAGGTCGTATGCACCTGCAAACCTCCCTGAGCATAGAGACGCCTTTGCATCAATACAAGTATCGTTGGCACACAATTACCCCTAGCATCAAAAGACAGTTGCATGGACTCTGTGGAAACTCCAAAAACAGATGTACTGAAGCAGGGAAAATGTATACATTATAAGAAAACTGCCAACAAGTCAAATCAGAAAAGATTATATATATAGCATAAGTATACCCGTCCAAAATCGCAACTAATGAAATTTGTTATTGAGCTATTTCAACATATGGATGGATCAAACCGTCGCCTTTTATCTGTCCAGGCATCTATCAATAATTTATAACTTTATAGGGCTAAATTACAACACAAGGGTTGCTGAGTTTTACTCATTTCAGTATTACAAAACAAAAATTACTACACAAATAAATGTCCGGCCACTAGTCCTTTTATTCTTCTTACACCCAACAAAAGCCACTCATCAAAGCGCCTATACCTCTGAAAATGAGATGCATATAGATACAGTCATGCCTATGTCTTCAAATTTTCGATTCAGTCTTAAGTACTCAACACGGAAATATGACAAGCCACAAAATGTATCAATGTCTATGTTGTGCCTAGTACGAGAGGACTAAGTGACACTTTGTTCGGAGTGACAAAAACTCATAATTCTTGGCACATTATCTCAGATGTAAAACTAAGATCACTATAGTTCTAGTTTTATCATAAATTCCAACGAGTTCACTCATGATGTCGCCACAGATTCTGCAAAGTTATTTTGAACTATCATCAGTGATTTCGTTGCTAACCACCTATTGCAAAAAGGTACTCCGTATTATCATAAATTCTGAACAAAGTGATACAAGTTCCAAAGGCTCATAAAAGATCTGCTCAATTGATCATGAGGGTGATAACCGTGTGAAAAGTCAAGGATCTGAA
Source organism: Silene latifolia subsp. alba (assembly GCA_001412135.1). Classification (NCBI taxonomy): domain Eukaryota; kingdom Viridiplantae; phylum Streptophyta; class Magnoliopsida; order Caryophyllales; family Caryophyllaceae; genus Silene; species Silene latifolia. The sequence goes on from LHUT01000902.1 coordinate 21,998, forward strand.
CATTTTCATTGACCCTTTCCGAAAAAGTATAAAAATAAAGAAGTAACCTGATCAAAAAGATATATAATTGAAAACATGGAAGACCATTCACCTAAATTTCTTCCTAGCCAAACGATATTGTTTTTTAGAAACTCGGAGTCAGTTTGCTAGGAGAGAACATGAAGTATATGAAATGACCTCATCTACGGAACTTGACAGTCATAAAAGAGCTCACTTTGTAATAGAAGAACACAGCTTGCCATTCTCACAATTATACGGCATCTCACAAAGAGGTAAGCTAAACTAAGCACTTAGATCAGATCATAACCACCATGGAAATCAAAATACTCCGATCGAAGAGCATCATAAAGTGAACAATGCAAAGGCTACACTTGGAAACAAGCCTATGTTTTTATGATCAAAATCAGGCGCAGTTCTGAATGACAAAGACCATACTGTGGTTTCAAAAGGAAAATTTGGATAAATTTGAACAAACGGTAAAGATCAGGCATTGTTCTACATTAGGGGCTAAAAATCGCAAAAACCGCAATGCAGACATAAACTCTGCAATAAACGCTCTAATATTCAGAATCACATTCTTCATATAGGAGCTAAAATGCACAAAGACCAAACAACCACATTATGACCTAACTTTGCCAAATAATTACAGAAATGACGGGTATTTCTCACACAACCTTCCTCGGATGAAACTTCTACTTCACATTATGCAACACAGTGCAAACACATACACCCTCCATCGTAATCATTTGTTTACTTTCTATTCTGAGAGTGCTTTTATGTGTTGATTGATCATCAAATTACATTGGTCCACGTGTCATCGATTAACAAAAGCTACAATTAATCCCCTACTCTTTCTTTGATCTTTTGCCAAAGGTAAAGGTAAATAAATGACGACAGACAGAGTAGATAGCAATATACTCTACATGTCGCAAAAAAACACCATCCCAAAATTTCTCTAAGATTGTTCACCATTACCAAAATCCTATTTTAATTTACACACCAAGAACAATATTCAACCAAATTATGAACCAAAACTCAATCACAATATGCATCAAAATCTAAAAACCAAGATCACAATTACCCCAAAAATTACCAAACTACAAACAATTCCCAAACTTTTCCCCCAATGATCCTTAACCAAACACCAAAACTCAAACTTTATCAGCAAGAACAAAATAAAACCTACATTATGCAAGATCATCATCATCAAATACACCAAAATCAACTAAAATAACACAACCCAAATGAGAAATAAGCAAGTCTTGCTTGTGACTGTCTTAAGTTAAGACGTCTCACAACCCCTTTCCTTTTCAAGGTCATTTAAATCGGTTGTGAGTGCCGTCATAACTACTGACCGTCACAAATAACAATTTGTGATGAGAATTGTACCTAGCACTAGGAGCTCTCCTAGGAACTTCAGGCTCAAACTCCAATGGCAAACCTAAAAACCCATCAAACCTATCAAAAGTAACATGAGACACATGTCGAACATCGGTCGGCTCACCGATATCCATTACAGCAATCTCTGAACTACCAGCAGTACAAGAAGAAGCAAGAGATTTTCTCAACAAATCAATAAAAAGTGTAAAAAATGAAAATTCCCCTTTTTCTCCACCTCCTTCAATACTATCTAGATCTTCTTCCTCAATTGAAAAACTAGAATTAGGGTTTTCAATAAAAAATGAATCAGAAGAAGAGGGATTTTGAGATGATGGAGAATGTAACACATCTGTCATTGCTATCACACAATTTGCTGTAATGGGTACCTAATAAATGTAATAATTCATCAATTTATTGTATGAACTGTTCAAAGATCAAATCTTTTATTATAAAAGTTGGGGAAATTGGGAAATTTGAACGTTTAAACGAATCGCAAATTATACTATGAGACTGTTGTAAATTATGAATTGGATATAATTGAAAGAATGAGTAAAATCTAATTAGACGTGGGAATCATGAAGGATTAATCAAATGTTATTGTAATCTAATTACATCAATTTCAAAAATTGGATAGGTGGATAGTTGAACAAGTGATTGAGGAAAAAGTAAAAGAGAACGTCAAAATGCAGGAACAAAGAGTGGGAATATCGTCTGTTTGCTGGCAATCTTGCATTCAAATCAAAGTCGTTTCCATCTCGGTGTCACTGTGTACGAACGTCTTATTTTCTGATCTTGTATTTGATTAACCGGTGATGATAGACATGTGCTAGTTTGCAATTCGTTTTTGGTGTTACTCTCTCACATACGACTTTTACCCTTCTCTCAAGTAAGAAACCCTAATTTTATTTTTTCCCTTTCTCCTAAAACCTAATTAAATTTCACTCAAGTTCTTCAATTATGGATCTTATTGGACAAATTATTACTTCGATTTATAAAAAAAAAACGACATTAATTTGCTTTATATTAGACAGAATTGCAGTGCGCAAGTTCATTGTTTTGTTTGACGCAAAATTGCAGTGCGTATGTATTTCTTCAACTATATGAAAATGAAAATGATTACCAATACAATATCCATATTCCTTGTCAATTTGATATTTCAATCAACTTGTCTTGTCATTTTGTTCGATTAATGAATTTTAACCTGCATGAGAGAATAGGGAAGATGGTGGTGTGCGGTCGTACGGGAATTATTACGTTATCGAAATCAACTGGGGTTGCGTAAAGGGTGGTTTGTTGGTGCAGTCGTTGCTGTAATTATCGTCTATTGGGGCGGGTGGTATCTGTGGTGTGTGGGATCACTAGTGATAGGGGTTGGTGGTGGTCCGGTAGGGAAAAGGAGGAGGTGGCAATGGTGAGGAATTTGACGTATGAGAGACGTGAAATGAAGGAAAATTGAAAAATGGAAGGGGTAAAAGTGTCTTTTGCGTATGTGAAAGAGCAATACC
>LHUT01000903.1:7954-21253 GCA_001412135.1 Silene latifolia subsp. alba
TGAAATGACAATTTTGCCCCCGAGTTTATTAGTTTGATTTTGGGTGACTTTTGAGTTACTTTCCTTATTTCATCTTCTCAACCTAATTTTCCCCAAATTTCCCTCAATTTTTCCCAAATATTTCCCTCAAATATCCGTCATAATCAAGCAATTGAAGAAGATGAAGAACCAATCGAAAACCTAATTGAACCATTCAGTAAAGAACAATCATCTAATTATCCGGGAAGCACAATTATTGAGAAGAATAATGCTGAATATCTCAAATCTGAGAGGGAGATTCTAATGAAAGTTGACCATCCCTTTATTATCAAGGCATCAAGCTTAAACACTCTTTTCAGATGACGATTTTTCAACATGGCCTATTCAGGTAACAGTTTCGTAAATGAAAAAACACTTAGATGTTGCTTCATGAGTACGCAGTTAGCAGATAGGGATAAAAATCTTTGTTCATGGATTAAGTTGTTGCGGTTGGGGTTGTGGCTGGGAGTAGTGGGACATGGTCGGGTTTGTTGACCCCGGTTGAGGGATTTCAGACGGAGTATATACAGAGAAGAGATCGAATGAAAGAGATGGGAAAGAGGGGAACAAGTCAAACAATGTACTTAATAAAAGAATAAGGGCAAAATCGTCATAAATTTAATGTTTTAAACAAAAAAATTGAATTTTGACGGAAAATTGACCTGAATCCGATATTGGCTGCAAATTCTAACCTGAGCTATTAATTTGGGTGTAATTTAATAAAAAAATTTGACGTGGGAGTTAGTTTAAAAAAGTGGATTTAGCGTGGGTGTAATTGATAATTTACTCTAGTTTAATTAACGTTTTATTTGCAACTATTATTAGAAATGTCATTAATAAATTATTTAAATTACATTAAATATTTTCATAAATTATTATTAAATTACGGGGTATTAAGGTCGACACGGCACGGCCCATTACCTGCTATGGAAAAGGTCAAAAGGGTAGTGATTTGTGGCCATTACAAATTTACAATCCTTAATCCGACCCGGTAGCGAGCGCGGGTAGGTGACAAAACCCAAACCCGATGTAGAAAGTAAAGCCAAGACGCCAAAAGAATTGGTCAAGCACAAGTGGGAATCGCAATTAGGTGGATGAAGTTAAACAGGTAAGACACGACAAAAGACAGTCTGATAACTGATAAGCAACGAGAGAAGATAGAGAAATTAGTAGGTGGTGGTAGAGAGAAAGAGAGATAACGAGGTGGTCGGCTGCATATACTTATTAATTTAATTAATTAATTAAATTAATTAATAAATTAATGGCAGCCTTCACCACCACCACCTCCACCTTCTCTCTCCCCCACTCTTCTTCTTCTTCTTCTTCTCAACTTCCTCCTCTTCAGTTCTCTCTCATACGTGTCTCCTCCGCCGCCACCGTGTCTTCTCGACGATGTCGCTTTCAAGTATCCGCTTCTTCTTCTTCTACCCCGTCCTCGTCCTTCGATGATCATCTCGAATTTCGCGACACCTCTTCCTCTAAGGTCTACTTATCATCTCTTCTTTTTCCTATGCTTCTTTTCTTTTACTCCGTAATTCTTATAGATTTTGTATTCAGTGGCGGAACCAGGATTTATATTATACGAGTAGAGCCGTAAATTAATGGAATAAGGAAAAATTAATCGAAAACACCAATAATCCAGCTAGCCCCGTAGTTCCGTCACTGGATGGGTTAGTATTAGGTCAGGGGTTGTTAGCTGGTGAATTATCCAAGGATAGTGTGGTAATTAATTTTATTATGTTGTATTCTGGGAAGAACACGAATCAGAGGTTAGGTTAGTTTGATAATTTTATTATGTTGAATTATCCTGTATACTCGGATAAAGACGAATCCAATTTTCACTGAATTGTCAAAATTGCGCTACAAATGGTAACGATGCCAATTCATGATATTTGAAACGCTTACGGACAATTTGATGAAGCACCACTACTTTGTTATGTCATACTCTAGGCCGAATAATAGTGTGCCGTTGCTTCATTAGACATGGAAATCAAAGCCCAATTCTCGTAAAAAAAAAAAAAAAAACACTTTTGTCCTTTTATATTCTTTGTGAGAAATGTTTTAATCAAAAAGTAAACAAATGATTGGGACGAATGCTCGAAGCCAAATAATAGTGAATAGTTGGTTCCATTGGATACGGAAATCTGTGTTAGCATGGGTGTGTTGCGGCAAGTCAATAACACTCTCTTGCATTTGTTGGTGTTTCAGAAACCTCTGCTTTTGGATCTGATTCATGACATAGAACCACTGGATGTCAGCCTCATCCAGAAAGATGTTCCTCCCACGACCATCGATGCCATGAAGAGGACAATCTCAGGCATGTTGGGGTTGCTTCCTTCGAATCAATTTCAAATTATGGTCGAGGCATTATGGGATCCTCTTTCCCGGTTGTTGGTGTCTTCGATGATGACCGGGTATGCTTAAAGTTTTGTCTGCTCCTTAATTTTACTGTTAACAATGAGTTTGGATTGCTAAATGGAATTTGTAGAAGACCTTCAACTCTTATTTGCTTGATACTTTTGTCTTTCCAAGAAGGTGACTCTACACGTTTTAAGCTCCCTCCATCCCAGCTATTTGCCCCCTTTGCCTAGAACCTAGATTTAAGAAATACGGAGTAATGTCATTATATCATTATCAACGGTTGACTTATAGTACTACACTACCTTTGCTATTCCCTCCCCACTAGAATATGTTATTTAAGAATGAATATTACAAGTAGTTCTCCTTTTTGTTTGACAAGATATACAAAATGGCTAATTATTTAGGAATGTACCAAAAAAGGAAATGTGGACTATATAGAAATAGGATGAAGGGAGTAACATAATATTCTTCCACCCTCGCTTTTGGATTTGGGTACAATCAGCATCTAAAAATGAAGATTTGCCTTCTTCGCTGAGCGTCTCAGGACTCTATAGCCAGATAGTTAACAGTTGCTTATATGAAGATCACTGCCTCATTATTGTGTTGTTATTCCATTCATCTGTTGGTGCTGTTCTAGCTTTATGAGTCAGCTTGAAGCCTGTAAAGCTTACAGTCCTATATAGGTTATTTCTTACATGGGATATTGGAACCCTAGGAATATATAGGAAACATGCATGTTTAAATGTTTGTGGATCAGTGTTTTATGTCTTCATGATCTTGTGCATGTAGATCTTCTACCTATTACTATGGCGAGTTACATCTAAGTGATCAGATTGGTTATTAACATGCAGCTTTCATGCGATATGATTTGCTGGTCTTAGAATCTTGTGGCTCATAATCTCATATTCATATTTTTTATGTTGTTAAACTTGTTGATCATATATTTGATTGGTATTCTGGATGATTTAATGGTAATTTATTTGATATGTTAGAGATTGTTGTTGTGACAACATGAGGCAATTTGAAAGGTCTCTCAGCAATTCCAAATTATGTATTTTTTTTTTAATGTGTTGCAGATATACTTTACAAAATGCTGAATATAGGCTTTGCCTTGAAAGAAACCTTGACATTCACGAAGACAATAACGAGAGTCACAAGTCCGAATCCTTTAATCTTGGTCTCCAAGAAATGTTACTTGACAGTGTCAGAAGTGTCCAATATTCTGGTGAAAGTGAGGTTTCTGCTGGAACTCAGGAAATTGCTGATAACATATCAGAAGACTTCAATGTTGAGAATCTTAAGGAATTGACCCCTGAAGTTCAATCATACATTCTTCAGCTGCGGTCTCGTTTATCGTCTACAAAGAAGGTATAGAATTTCAGCTTCATATGTACAAACAGGAGTATCTTGTTTTTAGTAGTTAACTAACTGTGTTTAGTGGTATCGAAGGTGTATGTGTCTTTGACACTATGAACAGAGAGTTTTAAATTGACGATCTCTCTTATTCATGTTTGGGGAACTAGTTACTACTGAAGTCGTGATATTTGGTAGTCTCCTACTCATACTTGCATTTCAAATTTATTTGTTTTTTGTTTTATAAGGAGCTTAAAGAAATTAAGAGGAAGAATGCCGCTCTTCAGATGCAACAATTCGTTGGAGAGGAAAAGAATGAGTTGTTAGATTACCTGCGTTCACTTCAACCAGAAAAGGTTAGATTCCTTGTGTTTGATTTTTTCAATATCTGTTTGTTTGCTCTTATTACTCTTTATTGTTGGCACATTAGTTGCTGACATAATTTGCACTCTCCTTGATTTTGATGTAACTGACTTAATTTTTATTTTTATTGAAGTAGTTCGAACGGAGGTAATAATGTGGTATGGTAGATTGGTAGTTATACTGTTAGAGCATGTACACACTCTCCATAACTCTCCAGTAACTCTCCAAGAGGAGAGATAAAATGGAGTCTCACTCTTGGGTTATAACGAACAACTTTTGATAACTCTTCATCTTACTCTCCAAATGAATTCATGGACACTTTAGAAGTATCGTCATCATGGTTGGCAAATCTTCAATTATTTGAATAGTTACCCAGCTATCGTAGATGGGTACTTTAGAAGGATTGTTGAGATAGAGTTGACTAATCGGGTAAATGTGTGGGACCCCATATATGAGTTGGAGAGTGATTTAGAGTTCTATGATATTAGGAGGAATAGTTGATAAATTTATTTTGTTAGCCCTCCAGTGATAAATAATGACTTGGAGAATTAAACTAGGTTGGAGAGTTGACATTTTGAAATTTATCATTGTACATGCCCTTATAGCAATTGATTTCTGTGTTCACTGCGTATTGCATACTATGACTTGTCGACTTCTACTTAAGAGGAGTAACATCGATAACCTTTCTATACTCGTGCAATTTTTTTTCTAAATTTTTTAGAAAATGATAGGACGCTTCTGGATGGTGTTGAGATAGCCCCATACTAACATTTTTTATTGAGTGATTCTTCTAAACTCCTTGTATTTTATTGACATTAACGGGTGCCCAAAAATTACAGGATGGAAGAACTCATTTTTCTAACTTTTTATTTGACAAAATATGCTGATGATGGTTAAGTTCAATATGATGACTGATCACTGATGAATGTGAGACTATTTAAATAGGTTGCAGAGTTATCAGAACCAACTTCCCCTGAAGTTAAAGAAACTATACACTCTGTTGTTCATGGTCTTCTTGCAACATTATCTCCCAAGATGCATTCTAAGGCACCCCCTCTATCAGAGAAGAATGCTGCCGGGTCTCTGAATTCTGGGAGTCAGGACTCTGCGGAACTTACTGAAAACACTTCGCTTAATTTCCAGCCTGTTATTTCGTTGACAAGAGATTATCTCGCGAGATTACTGTTCTGGTGAGATTCTTCAACTTATGTTACGCTGTCGCTTCATATTACCCCATGCGCCCATGCTCAGCAATGACACTTGGATATGAGTACATCAAAATCCGAGTCACACATTATGAATTTAGTATGGTATTGGATCGTTTGTTTGTCTGTCCAGTGTCAAGATATACAATTCCAGAAGTCTGAGCTTTGTACTCGGACATATTAGTGACCCCTGAAGCACAAATTTACCATTTGCATCTTTAACATGTGTACTAGTAGTATCATACTGTCGTCATATTCTGAGTTCTCACCATTATATTTCTTATGAAGGTCCATGCTGTTGGGTCATTACATCAGAGGTCTTGAATATCGAACACAACTGACAGGGCTACTCTCTCTTTCACTCTCCCCTACCGGTGAAGTTGATGTTCCCGACAGTGATCAAGTTGCATAAAGGCCCTTCCCATTGCTAGCAGGCAAATTGCAACACTTCCGATTGATACATCGATGGATGGTGAATCGTTAGGGCAGAATGACCTTTCCCTTCTCTGTGGAGGCTGTATTGTGTATTTTTGTAGAGTAATAGTTGGTGGTTGTAGTTCTTACCTCTGTAGGCAAGTTCTTTTTCTAAGTATGTTTTATTCGTTTAGCTTTGTTTTCGTTCTTTGTTCATGGTGTAAATGGAGATATAAAAATAGTTGGATGTGCGTTTTGAACTTAGGTCATGCTCATAATTATCACCCCCGTTCAATGACACAGCCAATCAAGTTAATCACCCGACTCGAACCAACCTGACCCGTCACATCAATTAACCCGAAATGGACTCATACGACAAAAACCCGAACCAAACCCGACTCAACCCAAAAAGGTATGTTGACCTGCAACAATCTGATTTCACTCAAACCCGACTTGACTGATCTGATTGCCACCTCTATACAAAACTAAATTGCTGGGCCAATATATATACCGGTCTTTAGAGGCAGCCACTCTAGCGGGTCGACCTGGGAATTGAGTCACCAACTCGCCAATAGATGGCCTGCTCGACATGTTGGCCCAACTCCTACCTAGTTGGTTGGCCTTTCCTAGACCAATTCGCCTTGATTACTAGATAATGAAGAACCACAAGTCTGAATTTCCTTAAATCCAATTAGGGGGGGTTTTGGTCCCGTCAAAAATATTAAAAAGAACTTAAAAAACTGGTCTACCCTACCAGGCCTGGGGTGACCAAGCAAAACCACGAGGTAGTTAGAGTTAGGTTTGAGCTAGTGCACTCTCCCTCCTCACGAGCCGGCTCAGGGTTTGGTGGGCCAACTTGGGCCTGCCTTTGGATGGACCCGAGCGCAGCTCATGCGACCTTTCTGGCTTAACTTTTAAGGTTAAATTCCAATATCATTAATCATGCAACAGAAAATTAAAAAAGTAATTATATAATGCTGTGATAACTACATTTTTCATAAAATATCTTTTATAGAACTACTTATTTTTTTAGCAGAATTTAAAACCGTATTAAATATATGTAAACTATATTTTTCGTAAAATTATATTCCCCTCCAATGTTAGGTTACAGCTAAAGGTGACCATTGTAGAGGGCCAACTCACTCCTGCCCACCACATTGGGGGTAGATTTTGGAGGCCCACCTAGCACACCACACCACACGGCACTACACAACCCGTCCCTGGCCCCAGGCTGAGCCAGTGCAACTCTCCCTTTAGCATGACCCGGTCAAACACGTTAATCTTGTTAAAAATTACATAGGCCTGACTCGGCCCGCCACAACCATACCCCAACTGGGCCGTGTCCAGGCCCAAATATTAGTCGTAGCGCGGCGGGGCCCGACAATACCTCCGGTAGTGGCCAGCCCTAGGTACATTTAGATGTGGCAATCGGGTCAAAGCGTGTCAGGTCATATAGGGTTTGGTTTGTGTCTAATTAATAACGAGTTTTTGTCGGTTACCATTCATGTTAAGTTATTGTCGGGTGGGGCATCATCGGATGACAAGTTAGACCGGGTTCTGTACGATTAGGTTAATATCGATCATCGAGTAAGCATGGATTCTATCTTATTTATCTAATTTTCGATCAATAATTTCTTATTTATTTTTACTCAGTTCAGACCTTTTTAGCCACTATTTTCCATTACCCCTTAAGACCGTAAAATTGAGTCGAAAATGGAGATCCCAAATACTGAAGAGGTGCATGAATTGTTCATACCTAAGTTGAAGTTTAACTAAACAATATTGAAATCATAGAAGTAACCAAATTAAGTTGTTTGTTTTGTGCAGATATTGGAGACCAAAGTGTTGTGGGTGGCCAATGCGATGAACGACTATAAATTCGCCTCTTCAGGTATCATTTCCTCTCAGTTTATCGTTTTTTTATCGTCTTACTTAAGTTTCCCCTTTTTAATGTTACTGATGTCACTTGAGAAGTAAAGATGCTTTTATTATGGATGTTTTGGCGATTTTATCGGTTGAGTTCACGATTTTATTGGCGATTAGATTATTGTTTGCCTCTATGAGTTTAAATGAATTACCGACTTTATTGGCGGTTAGATTCTTGCCTAAATGTTTTTCTTCAAACAGTCAAGTTTCTAGCTTAATACAGTAGGGAGGAGTGTCTTTTCAGCTGCAAGGTTTCGCAAACTGCTAATTTTAGGATTGATTACATGTAACGGAAACATAAATAAATAGGTATACAATGTAAACCTGACATTTTGGCTTGTAAAGAACTCATTAAGTTTGAATTTCAAATGCTGTGTCTCTGTGGCTGGTTGTGTTTGATGGATGACCTTTGGAGTTTAGAATTAGTTTGAAGTTGAAAAATAAACTTCATCTCGTGTTCTATTTAGGGAGTTCAATACTCCTCTTTCGTGTAGTTACTACTCCCTCCCTTCTTTTCTTTTCTATACGTTTGTTCTAAATCGTCCTCACGTATTTTGAACAAATGTATGAAAGTGAAATCAATGGAGTAATATACATTCTGGTGTCCAATTTCATCTTATGCTTTGTCAATAACTAACTTCCTCTATCTTTCTTTTCCATTTAGCCTCATTTTTCATTTTTTAGTGAGGACTGAGGAGAAATGAGAGTAATGAGGCTAAAGGAAAATAAAATAAAAATAAAAATAGAGGGAGAACTATTTTGACGGTCATGCTAAATGAAATAACCATTACTGAAGCACTCATATTAACACTGTTGAGCTCTTAGCTCGCCGTCCTCATTATACAGGAATATAAATTAGTGATACCTTAATCATTCTTTACTTCTCCTTAAAAAAATATTCTTTACTTGGTATATTTATGATTTATTCTGGAAAGAACCAAGGAAAGGTGAATATAAAATATTACTTTGCTTGAGAGTGATATAAATTCAGATCCTTTGCTTCCTTACTTTTGGAGAATACTAGGATTTTTTCATCTCCTATAAATTCAACGCTACATCTAACATTTTGTATTCAAATAGCAAATAATTGTTTCGTTTATTTTTTTTACTGCTTTTTACACAATATGTGGATTATAATAAGCAAGCTTTGTTAGGATCAGCTTTAACGAGTGTTCTACTTCATTAACCAGGTAAGCAATTTTATGTCCCTCTTGTGTGTCTGACTGTCTGTGTCCGACACGTGTCGGCGTGTCTGAGTAACACAGGTGTGTGTGTGTGTGTGTGTGCGTGTCATACTGTTTCTATCACAAGGAGAGTAAAGGTAAACGAGCGTGTACAAATCTTCTAATAGCGTTCCTTGTTTAAAATAATTAGTCCTCCCTCGATCCGGATAACACTCCACTGTTTGCCTTTAATATTCAAGTGCGTTCGTCTCTGACTGATATTTTTCACTATACAATATTTACTATTTCTCTGAACATTCACTGAAAAATCGATTAAACCTACGACTTTAGTTCATGTTATGCATTTTATTTTAGATTGTAATAATAACTACGATGTACCATACCAAGATCTTATCCAAGACTAATTGCTAAAATTTACATGGTGAAAAAAGGACTTCCTCTGTTTCATTTTTCATATTATAAGTATTTCTCACATTACGGGACACATCTGCATTCCTTCAATATCTCTCAAAATACGAGCAAATATGACTCCGTATGAAATATACACTCTGATTAAACCATTGAGTATTCGAGTCTTCAAAACAACCCATTGAATATCCGAGTCGCTCAAGAAGCGAAAAAACTATGTTGAACTTGTGATTTGTATTTAGCTACTTTACTTTTAAATTATGTACTCCGTATCACATTTTTTTACCTATATATCTAGCATTTGTAATTCTTCCGGTGCTTCTCAAGCTACATCTTGGATATGCTATCGTCATCTACTGCTATATTTACTCCTATCTAACTGACAATAACTCATCTTGGTAATTATTGTTACTGTTTAATTCACTTCACCTATTTGCATTGTTGTTTGGTTTATAGTTGTACAAGGATGGCAGATGTCAAATCAGCTGCTCAGTTGATTGCGAGATTACTAGTTGAGGAAGCAAAGTACCTAGCTAAGGTGAGAGAAAATGTGAAAGAACTACAAGATGAACTGGAATGGATGCAGTGTTTCCTGAGAAGTGCTGATGCAAGCCAACTCGACAGTTCAATGGCCCGAAAGTGGGTTGCTCAGATCAGAGAATTTGCATATGAGGCTGAGGACACAGTTGAAAAGTTCATAGTTAATATTAGAGGAGGAGGTCATGGCTACGTTAGCATGTTAAAAAAGTATTCCATGATGTTTTGGAAAGTTATAGCTGTACATCAGGTTGGAAAGAAGATTGATGCACTGAAGAATAAAATGTCCTTCTTGACTACCAAGCTGAATACCTATGGGATCAAGTTTGAATCAGGAGATAACTCATTACTTTGGCTGTTGAAGGCGAAGCATGAGAGTTACTTCACTTGTAAGAAAGAACCGCTCATTGGACGAGATACGGACGTGACTGAATTATTAAAGTTGTTGGTAAGTCTTCTACATTACGAGTTAGTTTATTTAGTTCTTGAAAGACCCCATTACTTTTTCTATCACATGTATATGACATTTATGTAACTTGTTCTACCCAGGTTCCTGCAGAAGTAAACAAAGTAGATTCATCAACACCCTCTTCTTCAAAAACGGTTCAATTCCCGATTATTGATTCAAAAACGGAGAGCAGAATCGTTTCAATATGGGGTGTCGGTGGTATTGGAAAGACAATTGTGGCCAAAGAAATTTTCTACAACCATGAAATCAGGAGAAGCTATCAGGCTTTTGCTTGGGCTTCCATTTCGCAGCCATGCCAGATTTCAGCTGTTCAGCAAGAGCTTCTCAGTGGTCTCACTTCAAAATCTCGAGAGCAAATCGCTCAGATGACTGATTGTGAGCTCAAACATCAGTTATGCAAGGTTCAGCGAAGGAAAAGATGTTTCATTGTGTTAGACGGCTTATGGAAAGCTGAGTTATGGGATCAGCTAAAAGAAGCCTTTCCAATAACATCCTGCAACTTTAAGAGTACAATAATGTTGACCACTCGGATAGAGGGTATTGCGAAATATGTCCATCATCAGTCGGTTAATCATGAGCTTCTTTACCTGGATGCAAAACATAGCAAGTTGCTGCTTGAGGAAAAAATCGGAAATTCTTTAGCTGGCATGCCAGGTAATTAGGATAATAAGTTTGTCTTTGTCTTTAATCTTTGTTGATAACACAGAAAAAAAAGATACTTTGACAAATCTATTTATCACTAATGCCCAGATTCAACCATTATTATTGTGTTTAGAAATTAAACATCTAATGGCCATAGAAAAATGTTAGAAAAGTTACGTTAAGTCTTACTGTAAGAATAGGACTAGGAGCCCTCTTCTTACGGCTTTTTCCAGACAATCGAGTCACAAAAACGTGCAATATGAGGCTTCTGATACACTGAATACATTTTTGTCTTTTTATCAGATGCTGACAGGCAGAAGATAGGTTTATTGAAGGAGAAAATGCTTAAACACAGTGGAAACCTTCCGTTGGCCATTGTTGTGCTGGGAGGAGTTTTAGCTACGAAAAGAACTCTAGAGGAATGGGAAACTGTTGAAAAGAAGTTGAGTTTATACCCAATTGACAAACAAGATCAACCATGGGAAAAAATACTAGATTTGAGCTATTATGAGCTTCCATATCAGCTAAAACCGTGTCTCCTTTATATGGGTTATTTTCCAACTAACCTGGAAATAACCACAACAAAGTTAGGTCGGCTCTGGGAGGCTGAAGGCATTGTTTCCTCCGGCGATGATGAAGATTCAGAAGAAACACTTGAAGATGTTGCTGAAGGTTGCTTAGCTGAGCTGGTAGAAAGGTCCCTTGTCCAGGTGGCATCGCGGGACTTAGAAGGACGGGCAAAGACATGCAGGCTTCATGATGTCATGCGAAAACTATGCATGGACAAAGCATTAAAACTAAACTGGCTAAGTATAGCTCAACTTGATGAAAAGTCCGATCAATCCGCTGGTACTACTACCAGATTTATGAAATCATCAAGATCAATTAATAAGAAAAAATCTCGTCGGTTGGCTATCTATTGTACCGAGAAACTGGACAACCTTCTCTCTGATTACAAAAAGGCAAGGTACGTCAGATCTCTTCTTTTCTTCAACACTCTAGAAACAGACAAGGTTCTTATACCCTTGAAGAACAAGGCACTTAAAAGTGCAATTCATCATTACAAATTTCTGAGAGTCTTGGATATTGAAAATACTGGACTTCATACTTTGCCAAAAGATGTTGGTTCCTTGATCCATTTGAGGTACTTGAGTTTGAGAGGTAGCTGGGTGTCCAAATTACCTTACTCAATCAAGCATTTGCGGTGTTTGCAAACCCTAGATTTGCGTGTTCTCTCATTTGTTTGTATGAGGATTCCTGATGTTTTATCGAGGCTAGAGCGGCTGGTGCATCTTTATTTACCTTCGAAAGCATTTATCCTCCGAAATAAGGCACCCAAGCTCCAACTCAAAGGTCTGGTTAACTTGGAAACACTTTCAAACTTCAGCCACATGTGCAAAGCAGAAGATGTTAGTACGCTTACTAATCTTAGAGAATTCTCCTCTTGTGATTACCTTTCTTGTCTGGAAAGTATCGCACCCCTCCTTCAATCACCGAGTTCTGCATTGGTTCACCTTGATTACATCTCACTTAGACTTGAAGGCGACTTTTTGAGCGCAAACCCATCACTTGATAAGTGCAAAGCTCTTCATAAATTATGGGTTAAAGGAAATATATCTCAACCCATTAGCTCTATCAAATTTCCAGACAATCTTAACAAGTTATCACTCAGTGGTTCGGGATTTATGGAGGATCCTATGCCCATCCTTGAGAAGTTGCCTCATTTAAAGCATCTAAGCTTAGAGAATGGTTCTTATAACGGGGAGAGTATGAAATGTTCTAAAGGAGGATTTCAGGAGCTTTGTTATCTCAATGTGGAAGGTTTGGAGAAGTTGGAAGATTGGACAGTTGAAGTAGAAGCTATACCGAATTTGTGTACTTTAGAGATTAACGGATGTCCTAAACTAGTGAAGATCCCGGAAGGGTTGAGAGATGTTAAAAGTCTACAGGAGTTGATCATTTCGTACATGCCCTTATCATTTTATAGGGGTTGGACTCCTTTGAAGAGCCTTACAGATTGGAAAGAGTACTCCAAGGTTGAACACGTCCCACGTGTCGACATTTTGAAGATCTTGGACATCCAGAAAGACTGAAAAGAAATCCCAATAGATCATCAAGTGATTTCTCTTCAACTCTTTTCTACAGTATTTGTTTTCGGGGATGTTAGTTGTGTACTTGTGTTCAGTTTGGATAAGTTATGAGGCTTCTCATTGGTTTTATCACAAGAAAGGAAGAAAAATAAACTATTGGTGTGTAAAATTCGTCTTCATTGGTGTTCCTTATTTGCAAGTATTTGGTTTTTACAATATTTGTGTATAAATAAATATCCGCTTCCTTTAATATTTGCTTGTATTTAGTCATTTTAATTGAAAACTTATTGTTGTATTGATGTGATTTCTTCTGATATACATGCTGTAAT